>KZ061562.1:463171-528245 GCA_002091835.1 Anopheles maculatus
CGCCCGTCCATGTGGACAGAGGAGGTACGGTACACCCAAATTAGGTTGAAGTGATGGAGTTGATGTGCCTGCAGACAACGCTGCTAGACTCTGAACGGTATCGAGGGTTGTTACAGCAGGCCAAGACCGAAATTTCATATCATAAAACAGTACAATTTTGAATGTCTAATATTTTCTTTACGAGCATAACTCATTTTTCATCTCTAATTTTGGCACCTCAAAGAAAAGTGGCTCCTCTTGCAAAAAAAAAAGAAGCGTACCTAATGCGAGACGCGTACGCCGACGATTATGGGCAGACCAATGCAGGTAATGGCAACGGGTTCCCATCATACAATTGCTTCCTCCTTCTTGCCAGATCGTTGTATCTGCCCTGTGCCATGTTCCCATCGTGTCATGCCCCTAATGAGTTCCATTTTGGAAGAGCAAATTTTAAATTGCTGACGTGAAAAGTCTCCCCGCACGGGACGGACGTGGGAAAACTTACGCCAACGCAGTCAGCTAGCAGTTGAGGACACAACAGAAAAACAAAAAACACACAAGCGGAGAAGAGCAGCAACAGACAAAAAAATGGGTAATATTAATGCAACCCTGCACTCGATCGATCTATTTTTAAACGGTTTGAACTCTCGCACAAGGCATCCCCATTCTACGCCGGTTGCGGCTCATCTATCTAAGACCTAACTGAACCCTGTGCCAGCTCATCGGTGGCCTTCCTTCCGAAAGGCTTCACATGCCCACATTGACTAGTGAATGCGCATTGTTTTGTCACGGCGCTGTAAAAGGAACAGTGAGCAGCCCGCGTGGATTTCACCGTGTATTGGCCAATTAGAAGCGCGTCGTAAGCTGCTGATCGCAATTGACTCATCTTTTTTTACTTTTAGATAAGTTTTGGAAGTAGAAGAAATAAAAACATTCAAATATTTATCACAAGATGGGGTTTATAAAAGTTAGAAACTTTAGTTTAACTTGACAACTTAAAACATAAAACAAACAGCACGAACATTTAGAAAAAAAGAAGTATAAGTGAGCGATAAAATGAATAGGAGAAACTTGTAAATCACTCATTGCGCAGTGAAAGAAATGTGATAAAAAGTGCCCCAACAGTATGTAAGTAGAGAAAGGAAGAGAACAAGGGAATAAAAACAAAACCAACGATACGAAACACAACAAAAATGATAAAAAAGGTGAGCAAAATAGATATAGAAGGTGGTGTTGTAGAGCGGTGTAGGTCGAAAAGGGAATCTCCACCACATCGGCGATCTGCAATTTCCTTTTCCGTCGATTCCGGCTACCGGATCCCAGCTGGATCGTATCAAATCGCACCCTCGCACTCGTCAGCTTCCCCGCCACCTTTCTCTTCGATCCATCCACCTTCCTTTCCCCTTACCCCCTACCTTCTTCAGGAAGGTTGTCTGCAGCGCACTCCACATTGGGCGACGAAATTGTCTTCGACATCTTAAGTGGTGTGCTGCCTCTCCACGTTTCGTACACACACACACACACAAACTCAGGGGGAAAGGAAAGGGGAGATTTTTGTGCAAGAGGAGAGAGAGAGGGCAAGTGGCGTCGCTCTTGTTCGGAGTGCGAAGCGCTTGGACCCACGAGTCCCATGTTGTGGGTCACATGCATCCGACCCTTTTCGTCCGAGTGTCGTCGCTTCCAGCTCCCCGTTTTGCTCTCTACCCTAAATAGTCGCGGCAAAGCTCGTCCAGAGCGCACACACATGTGTGCAGTTCCCTGTCCTTTACTTCCCTTCATCTTTGCATCTTGGTGGTGAGGATAGTGGAGGTGGTTGGCACGGTTGGTCACAATCAGCTTGGCGTGATCGTGGGATCCCAGCGCGCCCAGCAGTCACAACTCGGCAAGTCGCCGTTTCGAGCCGCATTTCGCAAGTTGCATAAACAATTAAGACAGAAGACACACATCATCATTTTTGCCAACCATTTGCCGACCCAGGCCAACTTGCCACTTGCCCGTGTGCATCTGTGCCTCTTTCAGTGTGCGTGTGTGTGTGTGTGTGCGTTTTTATAGGCACAATTTCACTCACTAAACTGATTATCTTTAAAAGGAAACTTGCAGCACACCACAGCACACCGTTGCCGTTCCTCCTGTGTTGCTGCTGCTGCTGCTGCGGCTGTGTGGGACTGCCACTGTGCGCATGGTCTTGGGATTTTGACTCTGGTGTTTTGTGCAGTTTTGTGTGCAGGCCAGTTGTTATAAATGTTTGTTTCCGAACGAATCATCCATCCGAAGCACGTTAGATTTCGAAGAGTTCAAACGGCCAATGTGACGTGGGGGAAGATTTTATAGCTTAATCTTGTTATGTGAAAAAGGATAAGTTTGGTTTCTATTTTATCAATTTAATGTTCCAGTCGGAGTTGTTTTTTCTAACAATAAGTAAACAAGAGCATGAAGAAATCTCTGGAATTATAGAACTAATGTAAATTCCCATTTTTTTATGACTATGATGTAAAAAATCGTATTAATAATTAATTTACGACTTCGTAAGTTTTAACCCTTGAGGGTTAAGTTCTATAGAGAACCAATATCAAAAGTATGTGGTTGAATAGGCCCTGAAGTGTTGTTGTCTTCTTTTATTGAGGAGATGCGACCTGGGTGGCTTGCCAAAACCTTCTGCTCTGGCTTGAGGAGTGTTGCTCTTTATATACAATTTTTCGACTACCTGATGCCCAATTCTATCGCCAAAATATGCACCGTTGGCGAGCTTCTTTTCTTATCGCTAGTAGCGTGGACGCTACAGCGCTATTGCGTTTTTAGAATTATTGGAAATGACACAAAGCCTCTATTGACTAAGCAACCAACCAGCCATCGGAATGATTGGAAGTAGAATAATGCAGCAGATCATATCCTTAAGAGGACGTTTAATGCTGATCTTATTTATCAGATGGTTGGTCAAGAGACTATCCGAAGGATCTTTCAGTACCATTGTTGTTCGTTCTTTGGAATGTTAAATTCAGTTTTTATTTTGTTGTGTTTTTAGCTTTTTTCTGTAAGATTTTTTTTATACAACCAATTTTCATTATTGCATATCTTTTACTACATAATGTGTAATGAAGAATACTGCTTTGAAAGTTTACAGATTTCAACTAAATCTTCATCAATAGATAATACATGTTGCTTAAATTTATTTATCTGATCGATCGCGGAAGAGAATATTTTCCAAAACTGCAACGAACACCTCTAGAATGACCAAATTCAACAATTTATCAGCAAAATAATTATACATCCATCCAACCAACAGCTTCAATTAAAAGTAGCATATAAAATTCTTCCCATTTCTGAACCGTTAAGGGTTAACGTTGGTGCATGATTTGGAAAGGACGTCCAAAACAGACGCGTTTCTTTCACTTTCCTACACCGCGCGGCGGCACGGCTACACTGTGCACCGGTTTTTGCTTTTTATTTTGCTGTTTCGTTCTCGTTTCGTTTTCTTTGCTTTGCATCGTTTCACACTCAGCTGTTGCACATGCATTTGCATTGCAATCGTCACCGCCCTGAAAGCGTTCTGCAAGGCGTGCAGCTCAAATCAATCCACACGCTGCTCGCTACTCGCGGGAGGAGACATTACGGCATTTCTCCATGAATTCTGATTCATCCTCAAATGTTACACTGATCAGAGGTCGAATGGCCTTTTGCACAGCCTATTATAATATGTGTGTGTGTATGTGTGCGTTGTATAATCTTTAATTAATTTAACACTATTAATTAGCGGCTTCGAGGTCTAACCATTACGGGCGGCGCTCGTGATTCGTTTTTGGCGACAGCACGTCTCTCTCGCTCGGGAGGATTTAATTAAAATTATTGAAGCATTCCGGCACGCTACCAAATTATTATTACAGCCAAATCACTTACTATCGAACCGAATGGCCACAACGACAACGTTCGAGCTGCGAGATGATATGATGGACAAGAGGTCGCCGTAAGCGTCGTCGTCGTGTGTCGGTTGTCAACGTCGCGCGTTCCTCCAGGATAAGATAATTCGTTCTGACTACATTCGGCAGTTGATCTCATTGGTTTGGGGTTTTGTTTGTAGTGTATATAGCGTCTATTAACCACATACCGATTCCTCCTTCCCCCGTACCCTTCCGTCAGCACTACCCGTAGAGAACATTTATTTTTGGACCTTTATTTCGTGTCATTACCGGGAAATTGCACCGCACTGGTACGAAATTGGTTTTCGCATCGTGAACCATTCCGACCAGCAGTTTTACGATCCACCCCGACGACCGAGAATCATCCTCGCGACCACTCGCGGCTTGAGTTCCATTTCTGGCTCGTCTAGTCATCCTTGGCAGAACAAGGAGACGACTAGACTTTATGGCGGAAATGTTTTTCTGTGGTGGTACATACCATCCGAATGGTCAGTTCAAATAAACGGTTTGGTTTTGTTGACGAGTCAATTTTGGCATGATTCGTCAACGAGCCGGACAAATGCGTGGGCTAAAGCCATTATTCATGCACACATTTTTGGTCAGCCACCACCGGCCCACAGAACATTTTTTTCGGGGGAAAAAGGGCGCTAAATAAAACAGATCTTATTATTAGAACCCGTATGAGTCGGAACTGGAATTTGCTTTTGGGTCATGTCCGGAAATAGGAAATGCAACACAGGTGACGCAATATTCAAATTGCATGCTATTTAGAAGCAAATGACGTAGTTATCGTTAGGGTTTTCTGCAATCGTTTTATTGATCGTTTATTTTTATTCTTTTTTCACCAGCAGCTTCGGAAGTATCTGCTACACGATCGACAAACATTGGACTTTGCGAAATTGCAATCTGTAACCGATAATGCTTTAGGACCTTAAGCCAAGAAGGCCAGATATATATTAAAAGAAGAAATCCTTGCACTAGGTAAGTAGCAAAATGGTGCGAAGCCTTAATGGCACAAGCATCTTATCCTGTGTCTGCACAACTTAATTTCAATTTACATTATTTTAGGGTCACCGCTCGGCCACACCATCCGAAAGTACGGCCATGTCCAACTCAACCGAAACCCTACTGAACCGAAACGATCTCGACAGCACGATGCGTTCTTCGCCTAGAACCTTCGTTCCCCAGAGGTAATTCTTTTCCGCTTTTCCTTTTCTTTACTTAACCTTACTTAGCTGCTCACTGCCATTGCTGCTGCCATGCAGTTTATACGTTTTTAAAACATGCTGTCTAGTGACGCATGATGAATGGTGATGATAATCATAATAACGAGTGTGAAAAACATGAAACAGAAACAGGGGCATCTTTACGCCCGAAACCCACCATCGTCGTCGTCGTCACCCTCGGGTTGGGCCCGCCACACTGTGTCTGCTTAATTTTACCTTCCTCCGCTTCCGTTTCCCACCACATCCGCCGGTCTGGCTTTTCCCGGCCACCGAAGTGTCCATCCGAAATTAAAGATCGCTACTCGTTCTCTTTCTTGCCTTTCATCTTTGCTTCTTTTCCCCGCACAAAGTTCTTGGCTTTTTGATTCCCTCGTTTTCCTCGCTGCTGATCGTCACGCAACGCGCGCCCCACACGATCGTAGACGGGTTGGGAAAATCTGACGGCTTTTCTTGCTGTCGACGGCGACGACGACGACGGTTTTTGTGTGTTGGGAGAAAGAAAATAAAACCGAGCAAAGGAAAGGAACAACACCAAGACACCGAGCGATAGGGAGAGTGATGGTTCTTGGGTTCGTTTAGATTTTAACGGCCCCGCCGGGTCCCTTGGCCCGAGGGTTTCTTATCCTCCGGATACACCCCGAAACTGGGCGCGCGTGAATGTTAATCCAAACCCGCTAGCATGCAATGTGCAATGAATGCACTGCACTGTGCGCGGTTGTGTGCATAGCTCGCTGAACACGTTACAGCTGCACAAGTGCAATGAAATCATCCCGTGCGGTTGCTGCATGTTGATTTCTTTACATCGAATAGATGGTACAAATGGACGTCCGAAAGCGAAGGTTGTGGGAGTTTGAAAGAATCTTTTGAAGCAAAAGTACAGTAAAGCAAGATCAGCTTCCGATGGCATGAGCAAAAGGCTTTCAATTGATACGAAAATAACTCAATCGAAAAAAAAAACAAATGGCAAACGAATTTGGCCAACAACGAAAAATCCACCCACCTGGTGGGTTCGATCTAAATGCATGCGTGTGTGTGTTTGCATGTGTGTGTAGGTGTGATCACCGATCAATCAGAGTCAGTCAGACAAGCTGATCTCAAGGAGACGTTTCGTCTGCGCGCAATCGGGTTATTTTTTATCTAGCTTTGTTGATGCTTGTGATGAACCCCTATTTTTGCCAGTGCCTATGTTCAAGCAAACTCGGCCACCCGGGTGGGAGGAGAACGCATGAAAAAGTTCTATTTTCACCGCATCACAGAATAGTTTTTAATGCACTTAACGCTGCCTTCACACGCACACACAGTACAAGTGCGGGTGCGCACCCACTGCTTTTGTCTATGGTCAATATAAAGATGGCGATTAGTGGCTACTTATTTCATCTATATTAGTGACAAATAGAGGAAGAAAAGGTTACTTACGTTTGGTTTATTTTCACCGTGATGTTTCCACCTGAAACCTGGTTCGCGTTACCAGATTTGAGTTTGCTATCTGCTCGCAATATTCACAATTCCTCCTAGGAATCGGTCGTCGATTGGTAGTGTTTGAGTATAGTGCACACTTGACTCAACAGTCGTTATGCTGTTCTGTTTTGCTGAAGTAAATCACTTTATCACTTTATCTATTTTCGCTTATCAACTGTAGAAGGGTAAAGAAAATTGAAATTTATAACAACACATGTAAAACTAGAACGGATTAAGCTTGAATATTTGGTTAAATTGATTTAATTCGGAAATGATCGTAAACATCAAAGACTAAGCAAATCACGAAATGCACACTGTTAAATGGACACAACAACAAAGTTGACACCACCATCTAACGAGCGATGTTCATGTATGGGGTAAGCAGTGATATATACACACAAACACACTCTATCACGTACGTTCGAACGCATCCTTTGACACTTTGTCTAATGCAATGATCTTCTTCTCCCAGTCTGGGTGCTTTCGACACACACGTTTCCAGTGTTGTATTTTATCTATCCGTACCAGAAGTAATCACGCACCAACAGCCTTTTGCCGCTTCTTCTCGTTGAATCGCTACGCTCACGTTCACTTAGATGGCGTAGTGACAGCTTACGGCAAGCGCGCGCATTGATTTGACGTTTATTTTTATTTTCAACCAACGTAAAGAGGACGAAGGCGAGACTTGCTCAGTATTGCTCTGTGACACAGGACAGGACGAATATAAGTAAACCTGTTTTCGGAAAGGATCATAGTTTTTAATCAGGAACTTTCTTAACTGCACCTGCCCTTACTTTATCATTTTTAAAACTGATTTTCACGTATTTGTTGTATGCTTTTGATGTAACTAGCAAGATACATTATTTGTGCAAAAGTTCTTTAATTCTTCTGTGCAAAAACACTTCCATAACGCACACACACACACACATCAAGCACATATTGGTTGACTTGTCCGCCACAACAAAAAATGGTACACTTATCCGAATGGTACGACTTTTACTCTGAAACCTCCGAAAGATAAATCATTGGCCCAAAAGTGCTGCACCAACCAGCCAGCCAGCCGCAGTCAGTCAGCCAGTTCAGTTCGCACGATCATCATCATCATCGGTCCGAATGTTTCGGGTGGGATGACGAAGAGACACTCTTTTTACTGTTTTTTGTTGTTGTTGTTGTTGTAGTTGCTTCAATTTGTTCGGTTCGCCTCTTGCGCTTCTTGCGTACGCAACAACGAGGGCACGCGCGCACACTACTCGCACACACACACACGGACACATAAACATGCACACGCGGTTCAATTCGCGATCGCGCGGCGCACCCGAATGTGGGGATGATTTTTGGCTGAGTTTTGTGGTTTTGGCTTTTGGAGATGGATGGTGTGATGGTGGCGGTGGCGGCACGTGGTTGGGTCAGCCGGACCGATCCGCAGCATCGGTATCAAGCAAACAGCCGTAGTGTTAGTGATCGTGATCGTGCTGTTGTGTGGGGTGAAAATTTGAAGGCCAGCAGAAGGAAACCCATGAGTTACCTATGCGTAACCGCGCGGTCTGTTTGGCCTGTCTCACTATGCGTGAGGGTGATGATTGTACGCTCAATTCACGCTATGCTCGTTTGTATTGCACTCTTCTCATTACGTAAAACTTTAAATCATATTGTTTTATTAGTTTTTGTTTTTCTATCCCGTTTTGGAGACTATTTTATTATGGAAAAACAAGCAACCTCGCTTGTTGAGTTACTTTTTTCCACCATCTTCACGCATTAAATCTCACTGTGAGTGATCTTCTTAAAGCTCTCATCCCGTTGCTCTGGTAGTAGAGTTCGATCGAATGCGAATCTCTGCCTGTGATAAATGGGGTTTCCAGCAAACGCCGATACAAGGTATAGAGCCAGCTGGTTCTTGTCGGTAGCATGTGCTCAAACCAGGTAACTTCACCGAAGTTGGCTAGCTGAAGTTATGATCCACAAACTACCTTTGACTGTTTATTGTGTTTATGTCTATTCTCGTTTTATAGAGTGCATTAGTTTTCTCTCAGTTAATTTATATGCACGATCTGGATGCGGTGTGTGCTTAGGATTAAGGAGCAGTATAAGATATTGAGGGTAATAGGATGGATTCAAACGTACGCATTTGATGGACACTATAAGACTGACCCAAAGCTTCATAAATCACTGGGCGAGTGACATACGCGCGAGTTGTGATCGCTCGGACAAATTGAAATGACAAACTGCTGCTTATGGGTTTTGATGGTCTTGTGGGGGGGAAAAAAACTGGACCAGCCATACAAAAAAGTTTTTGTTTTTTTATAAAACCAAACACATACACTCGATTGCAGACAACTTCCAAATCTCAATTCAGACACCTCAATTCTGACATGGTTTCCGCCGGTTGTCGTCTGTCCCTTTTCCCTGCCCTTTTCCACCCGGACAAGCAGCGGCGGGTGCGTGATGGAAATGTTGCAGGCTTTGCGCCTGGTCCACGCTCCGGGAAAAATGCTTTACGGCGGGGCGCATCGGACGAGATGATTTTTCTCGCTTTTCGCTTGCACCCGCGATCTATATTTACATTTCAGACACACAGTGAACAGCATTTTCCTTATGCTATTGGGTCCGCTGTGCCTTCTCCTGCCTGGCGTGCCTTCACTCCTCGGTACCAGAACGTGCCGACACAGACACGCACAGACCGTACTTTGCACAACACTGGCACACTGGCCAATGCGCCGACACACACACATACACGTGGCCACACGGAGGACAACTGGGAGCGTGTGAGACACTACCGTACCACAGGGTGGTGGCGTTACAGTCGCCGGAATCCCATCACCCATCAGTGCTACATCATGTGCGATGGAGGACTGGCTCATGCTGCATGCTTCAGCATACATACGTATCGACACACACTCACACGCACGCATACGCACTCGAATCGCATAAAGTATAAGGCGCATGGGGCGATCGGTCGTATGGCGTGAAATTATTAGAAGCCGGCGGGAAGAGTGAGCGTGCGCGCGCGCGCCGAACATTTCGGTTTGGCCACCTTGGTTTCTTGCTTTCTTCGCTCGCTGCTGTGCTTGTTCTTCGACGGTCTCCGGGTCGGGTGGTCGGGTCGGTTCCTTCCGCGAAAATCTTCACACGTTGATCTCGCGAAATCGCGTCTCGTTGCGCACCACCATTGCTTGTCCCTCCACCCCGGCTCTTGTTGCCGGGGAGGGAAAGGAAGCAAATAAATCAATTTGCCAGACGAAAGCAAACACGGATAATTGTAACCGAAAATAGACTCCTCTTGGTGTTTGTGTGCATGTGTGTTGCGCACGCCAGAGATTCGCGCTTTCCGAGCAACGGATTTATGCGGCGCAGTGGCCTGCAGTGCCCCCCGGAACAACCAGCGCGAAATGCTTTATTGAATAATTATCGGTGGGCTCGACTGGCCGCGTATTTCTCCCCTTTTTTTTGCGCTTCACCTCGCGTTCGCGCCCGTCCCCAAATGGTCAATAATGTGATGGAAATGATGGGTGCAGGAAATATCGAAAAAGAAAAGGAAAAAAAAACGGCGAGGATCCTATCGTTCCACTGTGTGGTGCGCGGAACTAAAAGAAACGGATCAATTGGTTTTACGGGTGGCTAGGAAATAAATATAAAGAAACAATAGGAAAAGAGAGAGAGAGAGAAAAAAACAGATATCCGGAACTGATCAGAGTTAGATTGATATCGATATATATTGGCAAATGAGTAAGTGAGCAGGGTGAATTATGGACAGCTAGCACCGACATCTGATTGAGCTGAAACTGATTGAATTTGTACGCGTGTGCATGTGTATATTTATTGGTGGGTTTTCTTCTTTTGAGACACAGTTTGACAACGCTGTCTGAGAGAATGGATTTGCTTTTACATTTTTCCAGTCCATCCAAGCGAACGCAAGGTGCATATGGCACTGTAGGTTATAAATGAAAAAATGAGTTATAATAAATAGAATGAATTCTAACCTATAACACAATAAAATTCAGGATCATGATCGCTGCGATGAAAGAAAAGAAAAAGGTATTTTTTTCATTCTTTTTGGTCAATTTGGTGCCGCTCATCTAATGCCTTACTATACTTAATGATACCACGTATTTGGATAGTCAGTCTTCACTACGGGGAAACGGTCCAAATGGGTTTCGATCTTCAGCCGTGTGAAGATAAGCACAAGTGTCAAAACCTTCAACGTAGCTTTAATAAATGCATACTACGTTCTAGAATGTTTATTTAATCTATTTTGTGCATAAAGCAATTTATCCCTAGAAGATCGTAGCTTAGGAATGGATTTGCGAAAAATAATTACCAATTTCTTAAGAAACTAACAGCAATTTGGATGCCTAAATTTTTTTCTGCCTACCCACTTGAACCGAGTTAAATTTTATTACATATGTAACAGGCGATGATTGGCCAGAACTCCTATCAATGCGATCAATCAATAATATTAATATGTGTTATAATTCTGGGAAAACTGTTAAACAAAATCAACTTCAAGCAGCTTGATTCAGCATCTTATTTTTTTAAGATTTTTGCCGAAGCTTGCTGAAGAATTATTACAAATATAATGGTAAAAAATAAAAAATAATTACTGATAAAAAATCAGTAATCTTTCACAAAAGAAATCGAAACTTCAAAATATTAAATTGAAAAGGCGATTCAATTGTAATTTTCCTGTTTTGTTTTTAATTCTCCCTAATCAACTTGGAGACCCAACTTAGCAAAACCAAAAAACTCTACTCAAAATTTAGTACAATTTAGCACTACTTTTAATTCTGAATGGCTTAGGTTGGCCATAGAATCGATCACATCGGTCCCGGAGTTCTATTTGCTTATTGGCTGAGCAGCGGAGTTTTTCAACATGCGCCCGCACGCAACCGTCCATCACGGAACGAACGGTGGTTTCTATGCAAGGCAAGGCAAGCAAGGCAACATGTGTACCACGCGCACCGACCGCAGTACAGGTTTTGGAGCTCTGTGTGTATGAACTTGAAAATTATATAATTACTCAACCGAGAACCGATCTTCAAACAGTCCATGTGGATGGAGTTTTACTCGATCTGCTGCACGCACACACGCACACACATACACGTAACACCGCACCGTGCGCAAACACACAAGGTTCTAGTTCCGGTCCCGGGTGTTTTGGGAACGGGAAATGAACGGGAAAGCAGACCCCGGAGAGGAACCACGGACGGAGGAGGCCACTGATTAAGGAGCCAGAATTAAGCACTTCCCCCGCCGAATGCGAACGGTTGCGCAAGACAGAAGGCGAGTAAGTGAATAATTAAATAAATAATCACAAGGCATCAAAAGAGCGCGCCCACCTCTCCCGTTCGCACCTGTACCGCTGTGCATTGCCTGCGGCTCCTTTTCAGTTTTCCGGCGGTTGTGTTTCACCGGTGTGCGGCGTGCGAAGTTCGTCGAGAAGATCGAAGGAAACCTTCCACCCCAAAAACCCGGAAACGATCACTTTCGAACATGAAAAAAACTCTTCCGACCGTTCCGTCGGCGTTGGGAGGAAAACGGAGCCAAAGCGGAGAGTGGAGAATGAACGTGGGATATTAGAATTATTTGTTCAACACTTACTTCACGCCATTTGTAACAACTAGAGCACGATCGTGATCAAATAAGCGAAGCAACAATACACGGACACACCAGCGGCTTTTATCAAACCAGAAAGGAGATTGTTCAGATCTGCGCTGTCGTCCTGCCGGCACAGTTCGATTCTGGTTCACAACAGTTTACACACGCACATTACGATCGTTTGGAAAAAAGTGCCATAAATCACCTTTCGTTTTTATTCGGGTGATCGTTTCACTGTCACTCGAACCCACTTTGCATGATCATCACTCGGTATTGCCACCACAATACTTGCAATATTATTTCATCTTTATGGAATTTTCATCTGAAGATTTAAGCACCAACCATAAGCACGCACTGTGAATTTATACATTTTGCCTTTAAACAAGCCACCAAACGTGCAAACGTTTTCACTGCACTTTGCTTTCACACACACACAAACTCTTTACTAATTTAAACATTAAGATTTTTTTTGTTACTAAATAAGACATTAATTTGTTTTTTTTCCTTACTTGCTTCTCAACTTTAAACAATCTGTATTACACTTTATCGGCCCCAAACAAACGAAATAAGAAAACCCGGGGGCTTTAAGGCCCACACTCGGAACTGGCCTTATTACTTTTCTTTACTTCTTTTTGCACCTTTTTCTCGCTTTTGGCAGAAGGAAGTGGGAAGTTTTAGCGGGTTGGCAGCAATTCGTTCTTCGGAACTTGCGTGCAGCTCGGCGAACAAAATGAAACTGAATCGGAAAAACTCGAATTCGCAGAAAACTGTGCCCGCGGGTTGGGCACTCACTGGCGGTACACTGGCGAAAGAAAAGAGCGCTGAGAGCCCCGAGTGCGCGAGTGCTGTGCGAGATGGCATTTCTTGCGACACGCAGCGAGGAAACTTAAACAGAGAGAGAGAGAGAGAGTAGATTCATGTGGGGGAGAGCAAAAATTTAATCCCAGTTTGAGAAAGAGCGAGGGAGTGAGAGAAGCCGTTGCAAAGGTTGGGTTGCCTTTTCCGCGCGAGGGGTGTAAAACTCGCTTTTCTTAGAGATTTTTCCTGAGTGCCGTAGGGACTCGCGCGTGGATCGATCCAAGCGCTCGGGCACTCGCAACATACCGATATTTGCACTCGACTCGGTTCGATGGATTGATCGATCTTCAATTTCGGTGGGATGCAGAGAAGCACGCGCCACATGCCGCATATGTTTCGCATCCGTTGGGGTATTGTGATAAGCGAGGAAAATTGGAATAACATTTATCTTGTGGAAAATTTTAACACCAGCGCAGAAACGATAATCTAGTTTCTTTTGAGAAAATGTGTTTCATTTATGTCTTAAAACGGAGCTAATATGTATTTAAATGTTTCTGTTAAAAGTATAGCTTAATTACAGCGATTGACTTATAGTTAAACATCTAAGATAAATATAAAGCAAATACGAAGGTACTTTCATTCATTATATTATCCTTCATTATAAATATTTTTCTCTAAATTCTTTAATTCAAAGGTGATTAATAGTGTTGCGTTTGTAGTACTTTAATAATCAATAAGCTTATTTTTATAAACGTCATTAAAATTATTGTTGTTTTTCACTTCAAATTGGAGCAGTCAATTCATCAGTATTTTTTTGTATTTTATTGTATCGATATTTTGCTCCATCTGTTTGATAAATCTTCTTAAAATTGTATTTTTATTACATTTGTTGATTGGTCCACTTAAAATTCTAACCAAACGAATTAGTGAAAGTAAAAACTAAATTTTATATCGATCCGCTACAATTGCACCATTTGCCCGGTAGCACAACCACAGCACACACAACCGTTCACACACACCTCTAACCCTACCAGAATCGGCTCCTTTCCCTTCCTTTTCATCCTCCCCACGCTCTCTAAATTCCCTTCAACACTTTTAATCGTGGTCGATCGCTTGGATGCACGCCGGCATCGTCGTCGTCGTCGTTGTTGTTTTTTATTTTGTTTGCCGCGGGGTCATCATCGCCGCTTCCGAAACCGGCGAAAACGGAGCAGCATAAAAGCCACAATGCCACCGGTTTGCCACCGGCAGGCAAACAACAACCGAAACGGGTCCCTCCGCAACAGCCAACCGGTGCCAGTCACATACAAAAGCGTGCTCGGCCAGCCGGAACGCCGCGCGCTGGAGAAACGCGAGTCGAGCGAAGTCTTCCTGTGCGCGCCACCGTCGCCGAGTGACTCGCAGTTTCGGTCGCTACACGGGGACGAGTGAGGCGAGCGAAATAAAGCGCTTCACGCGTGTGCGTCCTGTGGCCCATGACAGTTCCTCACACCAGGGCCTTAATACACAAAATATGTTGCTGCTACTGCTGCTGCTGCTGCTACTGCCCATCACAAAACGGCTAGAAGTTTTGCGCGCGCGATCACCGAGACGGAAACACGCCACAAAGTGGACGTCCAATTTTGGGGGCACACACACACACACGCGTGCGTGAGTTTCTTCTCTATCTTCTTTTTCTGGTAGGATCTAGGAAATCTTCAATCCCCGCGACTTTACGATGTTCTAGGGGGGAATTTCAGTACCGAAAAAGGTAAAATAGAAAACATGAGCTTTTAGGGGCTAAACAAGCGAGAATACTCTGGCACAAAGAACCTACCGGAGACTTAGTGCGAAAACAAAGCATAAGACCAACCAACGGCCACCTTTTTTTCTTTCGATGTAATGGCATGTTGGCATTTTCCGCCTATGAGCAAACATTTCCACTGGTGTTGAAGTGGCAAATCGGAACAAATTGATAACATGATAGGGGGCGTTGTGATGTGCGTGTGTATGTCAAGTGGCAGTCTCCGCGCAAGGTTTCGAATGGAAATCCGCCGTTTTGTGGAAAATGTTTGAGGGTGAAAAGATGTTTGAAAGATTTAGGAGCGTCTCACCACTCGAACGGAGATGATTGTTGTGTTTGGGTTCAAGAGAGCTCACAGCGTTTTGATGCGTCAAGTGGTTTAAGTGGGGTTAGAAAGCCGATTTACTGCGTGGAACGATGTGTGGAATATCGTTCTGATAAGCTAACATTTCACCACTCTTTGAAAGACACGCGAACAAGAGGTTTTAACAAGTAATCTATTGAATGGAGGGAAACTTAGTTGTTCAGTTGCTATCATCATATCGTAATGGTGTCCAAGAAGTTGATTACCAATTCCAGCAACGATCAAATCCAGATCTGCATGGAAGTGATATCAGAAGAATGTTAACAATTTTATTGCTATTAAGTACAATTATTTGGTCTATTGAATCTTAAACTAGATCGGGCAAGAATTCTGATACGGTGCGACGGTGAGCGAAAGATTAAAATCAGGAATGGTTATCATAAACGAAATCCTTGTAATCAGGAACTAATTCGAGACAACGAGACAACGTCGTACCTTCAGCACTCAGAAAGAAGAAGCAATAGAATAAAGTTCTTTTATAAGAAGTCCTAACAGTGGAATTTTCCACTTAAAAAGCAGCATAAAAAATCAAATGTTATTAAAAAGAACCAAGAAATTTGATCACAGCAATCGTGTTTTTCATGTCTTGTCGATCATCGTGTCTTGCCGTCCATCTTATCAGGATTATAGTCAATTGTAGTAGATGGGGCTAAACGGTGTTTGTTGGTAATGGCGCAGGTTACTATTAGCGAAAACCTTCTACGCAAAAGGTTGCCCAAGATCTCCTCAGGTTGTCTATCTTTGTTTACAAATCATATCCTTCTAATGACACCAAATGATCTTTCGTTGGCACCGCTTTAGATATAATTCTACATCTAAGATATGTGATACTTATTTCTTTTGTCCAATTTTGCGCTGTGTTTCACTTTGTCTATAAAAGTTCACCCCCCATTTTAGTGTTTCATTTGATTCTTACAGACTCAACACACCACGTTGAATGATAAAAAGAATGGCAACCGTTAGCACAGCTGTTAATGAAGCGTAAGAGCCTTCTTTATTGTAAATAGAATGAATATTTGCATTTAGTTTGCACTAATCTGCACCGTAAGTACGTTCATCAGCTGCAAACTGCTGTTCGCCAGCTCTCATTTGCAGCTGATTTGCAGCAATGCACCAACAAAACACAAACCATCCTCCCAGAACGAAATCACCATTTGTAAACGCGATTTCCCAAGCTTGTTGTGCCCGAAATGTTTTGCTAGTGGAGGCGATAGCTCCGTCACTTCTTTTTAGTTACCATGCGCAGACTTATTTGCACATTCAAACCAAATCCGCCACGGTAGGAAGCGCATTGTGGCAGTGAAATTAGTTAATCCAGTTAAGCTCTTCTGGTCGGTTGGCTGCGTTGGCTGGCTGCATCACTTAAGAATTCATGGCTGCATTCTATCACACTGGTCCGGTCGGGGCTCTGACGTTTGGTACAGAATCCCACGCCGCTGGCGCATGCACCTGATTTTGAACATTCGTAATAAATTTCTCGCTGAATTATAAGCGTCATAATTTGTCCTCGGCTGCGTTGGGTGAAGCGAGTCAGTGTGGCTCTCACTCAGTCTAGCATAGGCACTGATGCACACATGCAATGCGTGCAGACGATTTCGTGTGTATGTATGTGTTTTTTTTTATTGCGATCCTCACCTTAACCTCTTTCCATTCCCTTGTCGCTTCATCCATTTGCCTTGTCCACCGGCCAATTGCTTCACCGTGTGCCAACGGAGGAAGGCATTGAAAGAAGTATAAAAATGAGCAACTTATTATTATTATTTCAGTTTACCTTTCATTCTGCAAATCTTAATGATTTCATTATTGTTTTGGCTCTTTTCAGGTTGAGATGGTGGTGGTGGCCTGCTTCATACCACCCGTGATCGTAATCGTAGATAGATGGACCACGGGACTGGTTGCTGACACCCACTTGTGGTTTTTTGAAATTCGAGAATTTTTCATTCAGAAAACGTACGGCCAAACGGCGGCCGGCTTAAACGCGGGCTGACTCAGCAGACCGAGTTAAACCAGTGCGGATGGTGTGGACAGCTTTTCGGGGGTTTGGGATGCGCTCCACTTACTCAAAATTCTGAGGTAAGTATTGTTAGTGATTTTTCACAGGAGGTGGTCTGTCATACGAATGGATGTTTATCCACTCATTAATGCCGGCCCCCTGTTTTGGGGTTGGTAGTCCGTTTTGTTTAATCTTTAGTTTTAGATCTTTTCCTTAATTTGACACTATTACCATTGAGGTTACCTTTCGTATTATACTTTTTTTAGTTAAATATTGTTTATTTATTACTAATTGCATTTTAATTTAATATCTTTTTGGATTTTATTATTTATTTATACTTTATTTTTTCATCTTCATCTTCAACATTCTTTCTTTTTACATCTTTTTACGTAATGACAACTTTATTTTAACGAAATATTTACGACTAGCCCTTTCTTGTTGGATCACCAATTTTCCCTACCATAGCGGGCAAAGCATGGGGTAATGCATGATTTTTTTTCGTTTTACTCGATTTTCTTCACAACTATTGCTTCATCAGCGGAGACCACACGCGGGAATGTGTCCGTCAGGATGTGCTACACTTTTTTTTCTTCGTCACTTTTAACTGTTTGTTGATATGCTTTTATTTTGACTGTCTCCCGTCTTAATCGCTTCATTTTTCGATCCGGCCGGCTAATTTTTTTGCCCCTCTTGCTTAATGATGGTTCTCTTGTATGTGTGTGTGCACGCTGCTGTTGCTGCCCGTGCAGCAATATTCGGACTTACCTGTTTTATTTCCAATTGGACTGTGTGCCGTACTTTTTTTTAAGGTTTGTTTTGTTTGTGCAAAATCCCCAACCACATACAACCGTAGACGAATGCAAAGGGGGCCGTCCACCTTTTCTTTTCGGTGAGTGACTGTGTGAGGAAGGCATGGGAAGTGGCGAAAGGAAAAACGTGATATGTTTACATTTTCTTGCGAACTTCTGACTCACTGTCATGTCTAGTGCGGTTTTAAGAGACGAAAAGTAGATCGCACCCGTGCCAAGATCATGTACTCCGTGGCGTAGACTACTGACAACAGTTTCGGTGAGATCACCGTGGCGTTTTTTAAGCAATTTGTGTGAAAGAGAACCAGATAAAGAGAGCTATTTCTAGTTCACAACCAGTGTAGATTGCATTACGCAGCGGATTTACTAGCAAACTGGTCTGGTCATGTTTCTGGGTTAGATTTGTGCGTTTCAGAGGAGACCAACGGTTACCATCTTTCATTTTTATGGTTGAATCGAAATTTCATAAATTTTGAGGATAAATTTATATGGGATTAGGTCTTATAGTAACCAGGACGCGGAATATGTGGCGCCTTTTTTGAAAAATGAAATTTGTATATCTACTTGTGTTCCGTATAAATTTAGGTATAAAATTTAGGTGTTCCGTACATTTCATCTGAACATATTAAATATGCATAGTCAGCTATCTTCGATTCCTTCATGCATGTAAAGCTTCGCAGCTTATTTTTCGTGGATTTGAAGATCACCATAGCAGCTATGATCCTAAATCAATCAGGTACGCATCGCAGCTCATTTAAAGAGGATTTGAAGATCACCATAGCAGCTATAATGCTAAATCAATCAGGTTTATAGCAATTGAAGGCACTTGATGGATATTATAGAAGCTAGGACTTATAATAGGGCAAACGTTGACTCTCTCTATTTCCTTGTTGTAGTTAAATTAGGCTTGGAACAATGTGCAGTCAAATTATGCTAGAGACTTCGGTTCAGAACCCGAAGAAGTCTTGTGACGACTGGCGGATGATAGAGCAAACAAACGGCAACAAGTAACAAGTATGCATAGGAAGGTTTTATACCCACTAACACACTCTGCACACTAACAGGATCTTAACGAAATAAGCATATAATGACACAAGAAAGAAAACAATATACTTATAATTGCACAGGCTAATTACATCAAATCATAGATCGTTTCTCTGCGCTGATCGTTACCAACTGTTCTATAAAACGTAATGCCTATCTCATTCGCGTTAATACTCCCATTTCCTTGGTCGTACGAACCGAGTACGAAAGTTTGCCAAAATTTAATTGCAATACACACGCACACACGCACACCCCAAACACGTGCCGAAATGTTTGTCCGACAGGCGCCAGTAGCAGCTGATAATGGACATGGACACCGGGAATAGCTTGCACACTATTGCTATCCACAAACACTGCGCATATAAACCGCAAACGAGTTCGTTTTGATGTTGGCTTAACGGGTCCCCATTTTCTTTTTTTCTTTCGCCATTTCCATTTCCCGGTGCCATTGAAGTTTTCCCTCTGTTGATGTTTCCGTACACTATTCGTTTTTTGCACATCCTCCGAACCAGTTGTGATCCAACCGTAGGGGGGAGGGAATAAGTGTGGAATTTTGCCCGTAAGACGCCAGATTCCGGTGTACACGCGTTGGCGCCACTAGACCCGGCGAATGACCCGAACCATTCTATGGAAAGCAACCCATTTGTTTACCTTTTGCGTCGGGCCGATCGACACCAGGCAGCCAGTGAAAAACTCTTCCCATGGGAGTGTGTCGATTGCTTGATCGCACCATTTTTTTTTGTTGGGCGCGTGTGGTTGTGTTTTTGCCAAGTGCCAATAAGCAAAGGGATTCGTTAACTATCCGTGTCTATGCGATCCACTCTTTTCTTGAATTTCCAATCGGGCGCGAGAGTGAGTGTGCGTGTGTGTTTGTGTGTGAGTGCTTTTCTGCAACGATTGTCCGCATTGACCCAAAGACGCATTAGGCGAAAACCTTGCTTCGCTGTACTTCTTGCAAGACGGTGCAAAAATTCACGAAAACCGTAGAAAACTAGTGCGAAAGTAAAGGTAAATAAATACGCAACACACCTCTTCACTTTATTTATTGTGTGCGTAGAGAGATTGTGCAAAAGTTCTGGGTTGGGGATAACGTATCGATCGGTAGTCTAGATTTTACAGCGAAACCGATATCGTTTTGCGTTCGGGTAAAAGGAGCCTTAGGAAGGTTTGGGGTGGGAATTTATAATTATTGACTAGAACATGTGCTTCAGAGCATTCGCAGAAATCATTCCGGAAGGTGTTTGATTGTGCCATTTTCTTATAATGAGTTTCAGGAACATGACGTACGTTGCTAGAGATTAATTTAGTATTTAGTGATCCGCATTACAGGGAAACATATAAAAATACAGAAAGACTTTGTAGCATATGATAAGGGATGAATGTTAGGAGTATAAAAGGATAATAGGTATAATAGATATGGGCGGCCAGGTGGTAGATGCGACAGCGGCGCCTTTCTTCACACGGGAGGACCAGGGTTAAAGTCTCATCTGGGGCGTTCCCCCATAGTGAGGACTGACTATCCAACTATGCGGTAATAATAAGTCTAGTAAGCCAGAAATGGCAGGCATGGCCTAAGAGGTCGTTAGGCCAAGAAAGAAGAAGAAGATATAATAGATATAATTCTGTCTGCTATGTTTGCCTGCCATCGAAAGGAGTGTGTTCTATGAAGGGATAATACTTAAACCCACAGTTTATTCCTGAGGCTCTATTAATATTCTTAATGACTTCTTCGTCGTATTGAATTCGATTCAGTGTTCCTCAAAGAAGCTGGGAGTTTCTTCTCCCTGCGAACGTCTAGATCTCAGACGCAAATCGTTAGGACTCTCGTCATGAGATGAACCGTTAAAATTCATATTTTTTTGTATAGATAATTCTTTGATTTGTTACTAGTCTTTCGTCTTTTAAAATGTTTTGTCTTAAATTGCTTGTCATAAAAACGTCTAGTCCACCTGGCCCCTCCATAATAATTCATCGTCATCCTTCATGGAGGCGCTAGGTGTTTCACTGCTAGTCAAGCAAACAGAAAATCAGTCATTATCACACATAGTATGTTAATTTCTTCCAAGAAAAAAGAGTCATCTTTATTCCAAGAAATTGTTTGATGTATCTATTACATCAGCCCTAACTAATCCTCACACCGAACGCTAGTAAATCGCATCAACTAGTGGGCCCAAACCTAAACATGTAAAGACCCACTCTATTTTGCATGAGCAATTTATTTGGCCAACCAGATCGGTTTCGCTTCCAAAACGGTTCGTCCCACGTGTGCCGCCTTCTCGTGCTGCCACCCAACGCAAAGTGGAAGGAGATGATTCATCGGCTATTCATCACGGCTAATTACGGCTGGCGCTTACCGGAGTAGTGACTAGACGAAGAGAGCGAGAGAGATCAGTAGCGGGGAGACGTTCCAAAAATATAGGCTCCCGGCTATTAGCTCAACGAGTCCACGTACTAACAACGTCCAGTGCATCTTCCGTGCATGAGCTCAGGAATGTTTTGTATGTGTAAGTCTGATTCATGCGCTATTTGCACGCGTTGATGCAAGCCGCGTCGCGTATAAGCTGCCAGTTTGCGCTACCCGGTGCTTTTGTTTGTTTTAACCCTTTCGGAAAATCGGCTTCCTACCTTGCTTATGAGAAGCGCAACTCCGTTACAAAACTCTAAGCACCCGTACTACCTTTTTCAATGCAAATCCTATGCCTTGGCCTGCATGGCTGCTGGCAAAGATGGCCCGGGAATCGCGTCTCCTGTTTTTTTGTCGGCAGAGTGCCGTTGGACCGGTTTGCCAAATTCGGCACCACCAAGGTGCACTCGGCCGCGTTGCATTTTGCGTTGCACGGTTTGAAAACCGCAGTGTCTCGCACCTCCAACAAGCTCGGGCGAACGTACGCACGCAGTATGCAAAACTTAGCCAAAGATCAAAGCCGGACCCCGGGTTGCTTTGCGGTGATGTGATGCCGACAACGGAGCACCAAATTTAGATCATAATGCTCTGGCGTGTGCTCCACGCCGTTTATTCGATTGCGTAGCGCGTGTTCAGGCGCCGGCAGTGGACAGGGTAGATATTCTGCAACAACACAAAAATACGCACCGTAAGTGCTCGTTTCGCTGGAGCTGTGTAAGATTCAGCATGCATTTGCCACCTTGATAAGTAGCTTGTATTTCGAACTGCAAGTGTCAAATAGGCACTCGGCCTAGCCTAGGTAGCAATAGTAAAGACTGAACATAGGTCGTTAAAAAATGGAATTATTATCATCATTATCCAATTGATGTCCTACTACTCGCATTAAACCTTATGACACAATTTTTCCTTAAAGATGAAAGTGGTAAACGCCCGGTCTCGTCTCGTGAAGCGTTCTAGTACAAGGTTCATCTTGCAAAAGTCTATAAGTACTTGCCACGACGATGCCTCGTCTAAGAAAGTCTGTCATTAAAGCGATATTATAGTTTTATATCAGGCAATAATATGAAAATGTTAACTTAAGAAACTGTTCGATATAACAACTCGAACTTCACGAGATCATCCACAGTAATGATCAGAAAATCTATTGATTAAATCATAGAATTATCACTGGTCCTATATGATTTAAAGCACATTGCAACTAAAGCTCTAACTTAGATGACTTTACTCGAAGTTCCAGGCACTAGACGTATATGAATCAACGTATGAATGGACATTACTGTTCTTTACTCGCATTCAACGTTAGACAATATGTAGCTCTAGAAACTTATCATACAGAGCCAGCTGACCATCGCTATCGTGCTCATGCAGCGTAAGTAACGATGTGTCGTTCATTCACACCAATTTTACTCAAATGGATGTGGAAGTGATAGAAGATGTTTGGCAATAATACTAACAAAAAAACATCATATTTCTGTTAAAAAATGAAAATAAAATTTACAATTGTACTTTATTTGACCAAACACCGTGAGCATCATCCACCCAGAAGCAAAACAAAATAAACAAAACAACAATGCAAAAATGTACGCTTGAAGCTGAGCAGACAAAACGAAAGGCAAGATTCGTGAACCGGTAGCGTCCCATCCGTATTCCGTTAAACGTTAAACCACCAAACGTTGGAGAGCCAACCAACATAACGCTCCCTTACGGATTCGCGGAAGAAACCAAAGTATGCGCTGTGCGCCACAGCATCAAAACATCATCCACCTCACTTCATTCCCGCCCTGCGGACTTCTAAAGCACCCCGTCAATGTTGCACGGAAACCCGTGCAAACAATCTTTGCTAAACGCGTGCGCCTCTGGTGTAGAGTGTGTAGTACGCGCGCATCGCAAAACCTAACCCGACTGCGCTATGGCCAATTTGGGCGCATGCTACAAAAGGATAAATATTTTATTCCTCTCGTATGTGCGTATGTGATTTTGTGTATGGGTGTGCAATGTGCTCATAACGCCGTTGCGCTCCGTACGGTTCGCCACGTGGTTGCATGCTTGCGTAGTGTACCGTGCAATGTGCACACATCATAAGCGATTGAGCGGGGATGGGGGGGGGGAGGAGGAGATGGTTAAACATTTTCAACATCTTACGATACAATGTAGTGGGAAAAAATATTTATAGCAATACATACGCGCCTCACTCTCGAGAGGCGTACTATCAGAAAACAAAACGGCAACATACACCCTTCCC
This sequence comes from Anopheles maculatus, assembly GCA_002091835.1. Lineage (NCBI taxonomy): Eukaryota > Metazoa > Arthropoda > Insecta > Diptera > Culicidae > Anopheles > Anopheles maculatus. The sequence goes on from KZ061562.1 coordinate 486,778, forward strand.
TCCGAGTGGAGATTGGAAGACTACGGGAGAGGGAGTAGAGGGGTCGCCACAAATGGGCTAGGGTGGCTTCAGGGTGTGTGGAATGGTAACGGGTGGTTCGTCAATATGGATAGATCGGTTTTATGCTCCCACGATTTAGCACTGACCGTTGCACTTGTAGTCGCTTCCATCCACTGGGATTTAGACGAAACGTGCTCTATTTTAAGTGCAATTCTTCATGTACGCATAATAATGCAATATAAAACAAGCGAACGAAGAACTCAACTAGAATTGATGTTCATGGTTCATATTTTGTTGACGTTAGATGGCGCTAGTGTATTTTTTTCGAGTAATTTGAGTAACATGATAAAGACCGTCAGATCTAACATTCCATTTCGAGGGATTGCGGGTTCTTAAGAAATAATGATCATTATCATATCTATTGCTCCAACTTTAACCTTTCCTGCCGGAAATGATGTGTAATGGAAAAAGGAATAAGCTGAGTTTTTAAGTCGTATTTCAACATTTAAAGAATTGCAAGTGAAAGATGCCTTTGTTCCACACATAATACATGTTTCTGCTACCTAAAGGACCTGTCAATTTAAAGTCAAAATATTAAAAATTATCGAAATATTTCTTCTTCTTTCTTAGCCTAACCACCTCTTAGGTCATGCCCGCCATTTCTGGCTTACTAGACTTATTATTACCGCATAGTTGAATAGTCAGACCACACTATGGGGGAACGGCTCAGATGAGACTTGAACCTCGGTCCTGCCGTGGTGAAGACCGGCGCCGCTGTCGCATCTACCACCGGGCCCCAATATTTATATAATATTTTATTGGTTTCAATTGACACACAGTAAAAAGCTTATAAAAAGAGTACCAATTTACACAACCTTGTGTATCTAAACTTATATCACTACTTCTTATGTTGCTATAATAGCTTAATAGTTAGTTAAAAGTTAAACGCAACGTCGTCGTTGAACGGCTAAGAATCTTTAGCAGTATTTGTGATCAAGGGTCTTCGTAACAGTTTATGGTTATTCTCGTAGCTCGTATTAGTGTAGCTTCAGTAGCTGTAGTTGTTCTTTTGTTCCTAATAACAAAACACTTGAATTAACAACTGTATTTCCATTTTTTTCAGTTGTGCTTCAAACAATCTGATATCTTCATATCTCCCACAACATAAGGCACGAGATGAATTTAATGATCTTCAAATTCAATAACTCTCGTACGTTTGTAAAGCAAATCAAATCTATGATAGATTCATGCATGGTCTAAATCGGCAACAAAACTCTCTACCCTCGCTAATATCCTGAAACGATCGGACCAGCTAGATGCAACGCCTGGAAGCTACTGGAAGCAACTATACCAGGAACCATGAGAATTATCGACAATAGCCTTGGATGTTGACCATGGGAATGCCACTTCCCGGGGTCCCACTTATCACCAAACCTCACCCTCAGTCCCCAGGCCCAGGCCACCGACGTCCGGCCACCCGCGACCTAATGCGGTCATCTGGATCGAGCGATCGAGAGAAAACAGGTTTCCCGTTCGCACGCACGGCCACTGGACGACCAGCCTACCAGCCTCCGTCCGTACCCTTTTCCGCCCACCACCAAACGAGAAGTGTGAGAACAGAAGCTCCGTGGCATGCAGACGAAGGTCAAATATGGAATAAGGAAACTTCGAAGTGAGTGCAATGTAAAAGGGGGGTGTTGGGAGGATTGAGGAGGAGCAGAAGCTGGTGGCGCAGGAGGATGACAAGACGACACCAAACTTCCCAAAAGGCTACTGCAACTCGCCTTCACCACTGCCACTCGGTTGCAGTCCGTGTCTGGTGGCGGTGGGTCTGTGTGTGAGCGCGTGTGTGTGTGTGCGTATCTGGGCAGCAGTTGCCGATGCCAGCCGCCGACCCATTCGTGGCGTGGCGCGTTGGCGGCGACAAGGCTCCGGCAAGCCTCCCGGCTTTAGGGCGGCATCACGGGTTTTTGATGTGATAATTTATTCATTCCGTACGTATGGTCATGGTGTCCAAAAATTTGGCCTGAACGCGCGGTTCACCGTTCCCTCCTTTGTGGCTACGTTGGCGAACAGGTAAGAACAAGTGGTGTTGGTGGTGGGTGAATTTGTGTTTTATTTCAGTTTTGCTTTATTACTTTCGGTTAGTTCGGTTTCGTGGAATTTCCTCCGAAGTCGTGAAGTTTGGTTTTTGGTTGTCGCCTGTTATTTTTTGTTTTCGCTTTAAATTTGCTGGCTTTCGATGCGACAACTCCCGCAACTGATCGTAACATAACTGTTCACCCAGAACGATGGAATGTGTTGCACCTGAGGCGAGGAACAGAGGGGAGAGGAGCAGGTTCTTTACTGGGTAGCATGGAGCGAGGTGGTGGTGGTGGTGATGGAGACAGCCCGAGGAGCATGAATGCACAATCGAAATCGGACTGCAGAATTGATTGGGGATGGAAATGCATTTTTCAGACAAAAGATTATGATAATTTGCGAAGAAGGATGAATAATTTTTCGGCATGGTTTGTTTGAATTGTTGTACCCGTTTGATAGAAAGCGGATTGTGTGAAGAAATTGGAATTTTCATCAAAAAGCTCGGTGTTCGTCTCAGTGCATTGTTTTATCGTTTCTACGGGCTACGGGATCTTGAGTTTAGCGGAACTACAAACGCTCCGGAGCTTCACCCTTCGCTTGGATGAACCTTTCGGTGCCGTGACCAGGATTCCAGCCACATTTGTCCAATTTAATAGTGTCTATTAGACGTATAACAAACAACGGGCGTTTCTTTACAGCACACGCGTGAAGCATTTCACAACAAACGGTTGATTTAGTAGTGCTGTTTCAATTTTATGTCCCGGTTTAGGACCATTTTTTCTTAACTGTCAAGCCATTGTTAAGCCATTCGAGTCGCATGATTAATATGGCGTCCTTTGCAATGTGATTATTGCACAACTGGCGACCGTGAAGGGAGTGAGACCCATCAAACCAATTCATCAAATCGATGCCGAAAAATGGCGATTGACACTCAATCTTAATAAAACCATTTCCAGTGTTGCCCATAGTTTCGGAACTTTTGCCCAGAACCCCTCATCCCTAACGCCACTTACCATTATTCGTCTGTTGGTGGCCACCGAGAGCTATAAGAAATGGGGCTCGTCCTTGTCGACAAGAAAAATCAACTTCCTTCAAACGACCGTGCTAGACAACTATCTCCGTCCATCGCAACAGCCATAGTGAGCTCACTCACCGCTCGAGTTTCCCTAGCGACACTGGGCGAGAGACAGTGGAGCAAAGGCACGGCAGATAAATGCCAACCCGGTCGAAGAAATCTAATGAAAATATAGCCGCGTAAGCGGAAACGCGCCAGGAAAAAAAGGCATTCCCGCACACACACACAAAGACTGTTCGTATGTTTGGTTCGTTTTCGACGACTTCGGTCAATACCCCAAAGCTCCTAGCACACCACCACCACATCCTTAGCATCCAACAGCAGGAGAATAAAAAGGCAGTCGAATTTGTACACGCGTTTTGGCGCCAAAAATCCTCCGGCCACAGTGTTGATGTCGGACTGCGCTTGTCTCACACCCGGATCCATCCGCGTCCCCAAACTAGTTGGCCGGAAGCGTGGGAGACTAAAGGCAACGGGGTTGGGGTGTCTGGGTGGGGCAACTCGTCTCGACAGTTTTGCTAGCTAGTTTTTTTTTTGTTTCGTCTCCTTTCCTGTGTATGTGTGATGTGTGTGTGTGTTGTAGTTTTGGAAGTTACACGCAGTTTTTCGGCACGATTCTTGGAAAATTGACGCGCCAGTCGTAAGGGACCGCTTTCCGGCATTTTCCGGCACCACAGACGTTTCTGTTTTTGTGGGGCACGACACAAGCGACGAGATCTGGTTGTGTGTTCCGGTGTGTAGTTTCTTTGTTGGGCTTCAAATGGATGGATGCGTATTAGAAAGGGGTAGGGTTGGTTTTAAGGACTGCTGCAACAGGGACACAGTTGAACACTACAGTGGTGTGCCGATATCTGATGAGAGAGAGAGAGTCTAATGAATACAGTCATTCGATGATCCTGCATCAGGTTCATTGTATTTTAACTAATAAATACTAGAATAGGTTAACATTTCTAAATGTAGGAGAGGTCTTGTCTGGGATTAAACAAGAGTCTCTGTTTATGCTGATTGTGTCTTAGCTCTTGTGACGAAAAAAGCAGGGATACGAAGCCAATTTCTGCTTTTAACGGATATTCCAACTATATCTTAAAAATCAACAGAAGTAAATTTCATATTTGTTGGATTATCCCAGGAAGGATCAAGCGAAGAATTAGGGGTCCACAATATGTCTTTTATGGAAAGCAATAAAAAATGGTACAGATTCTGCGAATAAGTGTCGAATGATGATCATCTTGCTGAATTCTTGTACTTCCCATAAGATATTTCTAATCCCTCTCATTCAGTTACCATTCCATTGTACTTTCTGGTGATTAGCGATATGTCTGGGAAAAATGTCATTAATATCCATTTGTCATCAATCGCTAACTACACTATACTTGTAGGAACACAATAAGGACCCACAACGATTGTTATTGCTACAGAGGAATGGGTCGTGTTCCTCATCGTACTCACAAAAAATGCCTTATAAAGGTTGTGGAGCGTAGGTTCGCGAAGCACTCTAGGGTGTCTAGTGCATAGAGCATTATAAATCCTTCATTATTTCTGTGCTAGTTTATAGCATTATAGCAAGTGAGTTACTTACGATTCTCATCCTTAGTAAGTTATCAAATTACATTATGTTTCTACTTGTTTTTAAAGCTTAAATATCTTTACCGATTTCGCCCAATGTGATATGCAATTTGTGTCATTGTAGTAACATTGTGACAAATCATCTTCGCAACTCGTCTTCACGCAAGAAAGAGAAACAACGCAGCCAACTAGATGTAAGATTGTTCACAGAGTTTCCATTTGGAAGAAAAAAACTCCACCAGTTATCGTTATCATTATGCATTCGCTCGGATTGTTTTATTGCTCCAAACTATCCTTTCTTGCTTGTGCATCATGATTGTTGCATCCACAAGGCGGTGACTGCACTTTCCCAACCATAAAATCCACTCCAATTCACTTTGCATGACACGATCATCATCATCATCATGCTCCATCCTGGCTGCCGTGCAAGTCTTGTTGTCCGTCTTACATTGTGTGTTCAATGCGTCTCCATCTTAGGATTGCGTTACCGAAGGTCGCTACTAGAAGCAGTTACTTTCTTGCATTGAGCTGCTAGAAAAAGGATGCACATTGAGGGAATAGAAATAGAAGCAGTAGTGACTGTGCCGGAAAATCTATTCCACCATACCCTCTTCTCCTTACACAGTGATTATTCGACCTCTAACCTCCATCAGCATCCATTTTCCAACGTTTTCGCTTTCGGTTCGGATCTCTTCCCTTTCGCAAGCAGGAAACGCCGCGATGGTGCCATCGGTACGCTGCTTTATGGCATGCTTCCGCCGTACGGCAAACTATTTATTGCTTTTTGCGTACGAAAAATTGAAACCATTCTCGTTGCTTATGGGTGTGTTTTTTTTTCATCTCTTCCTTCGTTCGTCCTTACTAACGATACTAGCAGAAGACGTTGATCTGAGATACAAACATGCAAGCACACACACACACACACGCATGTCGGGAGAAGAGTCAACGGTAGTTGATTGTAGATGATGATAGAAAACTTTTGTCCCCAAGCCACAGCATCACATGAAGGTGATTGGCAGGCGGACAGAGAGACAGATAGAGGGAGAATAAGTGAGAAAAAGAGAGAAAGAGTGAGCGAATCCAAATCCAACGGGAAGTAAGAACATCCGAAAGCAGAAATCGTTCACCCGGTCGCAGCGGCGGCAGCAATGGCGTTGATGGTGATGGTAGAACTTTTTGGCAAGAAAACTATTATGCTCCACTCGCAGTGGCAAAAAAAAAAAAAAAAAAAAAAAAAACAAAAAACATCATACCACGCCAGCAACAATATTATGTAAGCGCCGAGTTCAACAACCTAGCCATAAAACGGACAGACGCCGGTGATGCCACAGCCACCGCCAGATTCGCCTGCGATCGTGCGTCCGACAAATCCTTTCCAGTTGATCATTTTTATTGCTACCGTCGAATTATATTACCCTTCTTTGGTGGCAGAAACTTCACCAAATAGCAGGATAAGAAACGGCGTAGTAATGGAGTCTAGAAGGAACTGGCATGCTGATAGTAACTGTACGTTTTGTTTTTGTGATGGCGAGCAGCAAACGACGGTTTTGCCAGTAAGTTAGAGCATAACGCGGCTGCTAGTGAGGGATAGAATAATTAAAACAGGAGTTCGTATACTATGTATAGTAAAAAGGAGTTTGATTGTCGTTAAAAGTTGTTTAGCAATACTGTTTAAGTTTGCTATAAGAAGTGTTTCCTTGATAAATTCATTACAATTTGTTGCACTGTTTTCAATATTCTTTTAAAAGTATTTAATCCTTATTTAAAAATTTTCCGTAATTTAGCCTTAATGCGCATTTAATTCTTTTTTATTTTAATAGTTTTGTTTCATGATATTTTTGGTGAAAGCTTTCAAGGAGCATGAAACTTTTTAAGCACAATTTCAAATGTCCTTAGCTTTTCGTAAGCATTAAGGAGAAAAGCACAGTCGAAAGCTTGCGCTATTCGCCGCTAGGTGGCTACAAACTGGTGGCATTGAAAAGGGATTTGGGAAGGAATAAGTTTCTATCATTGTTTTTTTAATCAAATAATTCTAATAACAATGAAAGTATTAACTTTGTTCGAGTAGAACTTGTAAAATATTTGTAAGCCTTTCAATTAATTTCATTTTTTTCGCAATAAAGAAAAAGTCTTTCCATGTGTAGGGCATATCAAGTTTAGAACAGATTAGGGATCATAGTATCGTACTGCTACTGGCATATATTTCCGGAGGGTTTAAATGGATTTCAATTTGAGTCTATGAATATCTAATGAGGCCGGTGTTTGGCAGATCTTCTACGTTTTCAAAGTCGTGTTATTATCTACTTCCGAATGTTGAATGGTGTGGTAGAACAGCAGTGATATTTTGGTTATATTACTTTGGAAGAAATATAAACTTGTCTTTCCTTTCAAGGGCCGATGGAAAACGGTCCAATGGAGTTTCAAAACCAAATATATTAATACCATCTTTTTCGCAGAAACTAAAACCTTAAGAGGAGAGGTCTTGATCTGCCAATTCATGCTTTATTATTTTATTTACCAATAGCTATTGTGCCTTGCGTATAGGAGCACGATCCGGGCGAGTTTTGATACCGGTTCTGTCGTTACAATCGTTGAATGAATTAATTAAAAGGTGAAATAAGAAGCGATACGTCTTGTTTAGATACATCAAAAACAATTATCAGTTTAACCAATTCAATACATGCTCCTTCAAACAGGACTAGCGTTTCTCGCTGCATACCCCTACAATCCGTTTACACTATGCTCTGGAAAAGAGCATCAAAATGTATGCAAATGTTGATTCGCTACTACCTCTTCCAACCCTTGTGCAAAGCTCCGTGTTTAAGATGGATTTATCAACATAACAACATCAATCCCATCGCCCACGGCTTCACTCCTTCACGTGTAGCAGGTGGTGACAACAACACGTTCCACGCCCCAACTTCACCACCATAACGTCCAACAAACATTGGCTGGAAAATTATTCATCACAAACTCCTCACTTTGAGTTTGGAAAACATACCTGAGGAAACGTGGAAAACATCTCGTCCCCCTCATTTTGGGTCATCATCATGCCATCATGTCGCTCTGAGTGTGCCCCAGGATTCCTCAACCACAAAACGTCGGGAATATCGTTTATAATACGGTACACACACACACACACTCGCGCTCGCTCGGGAGATGGGACGAGAGTTTATTAAATATTCATTTCGACGCCTGCAACAGTCCGTGTAAACAGCAATCAAACCCAAACACCGGCTATTTAGTGTATTATCGTGTTTTAGCATAAACAAATTGTCAGTTTATTGAGTTTCGGATTTCCGTTTTCTGGTTCGGCGTCCTCTGAGATTGGTTTGGGGTTTTTTTTTTTAGGAGTTAGGAGTGGAAGTTTGGTTGGAAAATATCTACCCAATAGGAAGGAAGGGATTCGCATTTGCTAGTCTAGTACATGGTGATGCAAAAGATACATTATGGCGACTGTCAATAACGTTGTTTAGAGTATTTTGACGTTTTTGGTGGATGAGCATAGAGTAGACGATGAGTAGTAGACGATTGACCTACTTATACTCAGGACCTATTTATACACAAAGGTTATTTGGATGAATTCATTAGAGTTAAATTGATGTTTTGACAGGCGGAGACATCGAGGGCTTAGAATTCCCGTTCCAGTCATGTTTGTAAACATGGTATAGTTATGACATTGCAAAGAGCATTCATATCACAGATGAGCTATACTGTGAACTATCAAAAATCTTTATTTATGTACCGTAACGGTGAGAGTGTTTTATAACAAAAAAAAACTAATAACATAACAAGTAAAACATGATATCTCGAGAAGAACACAGTACCTCAACAACACATCCCATATTGTAAAACTGTCGGCGGCCTATCTTAACATTCGCTCAGAAGCGTGAAATTCAATCACGTGTCTCCAGAACAAAGAAAAAAAACATATTCATCTAAGCAAATCGATTCGTCTTAACGTACTCTGCTGTATCCAGTGCTGCACAACTTTCCACGCGACAACCATCAATGTGTCAACCCGTGTAGCGTCTAGCGAAAATTTGCATCGCATGAATGACTAATCCTGGGAATGGTTTTCGCCTCGGTCAAAAAGGCCCTAATCGTGCTACTTGAGCCTCGGTACACTCCGTACCGTAGGTATCCTTGTTATCTACGTTCGTCGACAGCGAACCACATCTAATTCAATTGGTGACGAATTGTTCACTTCACCCTGTCGACGGACGACAGGCGGCTCTTTAACCACGGGACAGCGTACAATCCCTCCCAATCGGGTGCCATCGTGTTTTATATCGGGGTGACCGAGATTGATACGCATCCGGGGACATCCCTCATGTCTGTGCGCGTGCTAACAACACAGGGGCAGAGGTAACAACAAGATGACATCTTTCAACTCGGAAGCTCGGATGCTCAGGCAGGGGTTTAAAAAACATAATTTAGATTATTACGCGTGACCAGCGCCCGACAACAGCTCACATATTTTGCAAACGAGCTGTTTGGTGTGTCCTTTTTGAGCTACTGTGTATTAACCTTTCAGTGCTGGGGGATTATATTTTTATTTATTATTTTAAAAACGGATAATTTTGGTTAGGAAAAAACCCTTTTGAGATATGTTTTGGATATTTTGTAAGAATCTACTCATTATAGAAGACTGCAGGGTATTGAAGGGTATTGATTAGATATTACAATTATGGAGTGCCTTGGCTACTAAAGTATTTCTTAGCTGAGCTCTTGAGAATCGTTGCTTTTACAAATTAAGTCTTATGGGAGATGCTTTATGCTTGAATTTACCCGGATTCTCAGTCCTGTTTACAGACCCTGTTATTAAACCTTCTAAAATCTTTGGCATTCATGTCGGACAGAGTTTCCAGTCACACTAAATGCAACTCAGATAATAATAACAAAACAAAACAAAAACAAAACAAAAAATGTCCAATTTATAAAACAATTTTATCCAAAAGATTTAAAGTCTAAGAAGCACTAGAGCTAAAATACTTGCCACTTTAAGGGTTAATATTTTAAGTGTTATTAATGCATAGAGCGAAGACATGGTATCGTATGACAAAACGCCATCTCGTCCCGATCGGGATGTCATCCATCTGTTGTGATCCAGCTTCACCTACACGCACACACATCCACAAATTCGTGCTGGCCATTTCTGTCTAGCCTAAAGGCTTCGACAGCAAGCGATTTTCCCAGTAGCCTTCCAGTAATAGAGCTAAAATCCCGCAAATCCTAAAAACGACACCGCTAACAACAATCTCCCTGATTCCCGTCGTACTGGCACCACCCTACGCGAAGGACAATGAAATTATAACAAGATCATTTAAAAACATAAAATCCGTTGTTGTTGTTGTTTGCTTTATTTACGAGGCTTTTTGCATTCGCCTCTCTTAATACTAGGTATTGATAATAAGAGATTCCTCTTACCCACACATAAAAAAGAAGAAGAAAAAAAAAAACCACATACGTATTTATACACACACACACACACAAATAATATCAAAAAAATGTATCTATATATATATAAATAATGGTAATAAAAATAGTGAAACAAAAACGAAGAGTAGAAATTGTAAGAGAAGAGTAGAGTTTATAATTCACTGTAAAGTCCAGTTTCTTTTAGAAAATTCAACAGCTTTTCTATTTCTTTTTGGTTGTTCGACAGTACCACGTCGATATGATTTCCAATGTCGAATTTCTGTCTTTCCACGCTGTATCCGTAGCAGTCAATAAGGATATGATGAACTGTCAATTCCACTCCACAGAACGAACAGATTAGAGGAGTTTCTTTCTTCAATCTGTGCGTGTGGGTCAGACGCGTGTGGCCAATTCGCAATCTAGTAATCACCCTTTGATCGTTTTGGTCCGGTGGATCGGTCCACGGTGCTGTAGATTGTTTGATGGCTTTGAGATTGGTGAGTGGTAAGGTGTTCCACTTGTTCTGCCAGTGTTGTTCTATCAAACTTCGTTGTCGCGGCGCTCGACCACGGAAAGGTCCTGTGCCACTACCGAAGGACTGTAAAAACTCGGCTCGGTTACGTACCGTTTTTGCTCGTGCTGCTCGGCAGAGGGTAACCCTGTGGTAACGTAAACGCAAACCGGATTTGCTGTGAACCGTGCAAAATTTCCAACCACTGAACTGGCCCTGGCGGAAGGAATCGCCGATGGTCCCTTCCGTCGATACGCGCGCAAGGATACGCAAGGAATGGAGAAAGTTTTGGTGCTCGAAGCTCGCGAAAGTGCGCCCTAGTTGTAGCAGGAAGTTATTCTTGGTTAAATTGAATTAGCCTTTCGTCCCCTGCTTCCGGTTTCGGTCGTTTGGAACGGTGCGGCGATTGTTTTGAATTGGATTGTATCCCCCTCCCCAATTTCGACATCCTTTGCAAAGCTGCTCCATCCTCGTGACAGAAAACCGTAACGAAATGCAATAAAAATCACACAAAGTCAAACTCTCCGTTTTTGGGGGGAAAATCTCTGCCATCTCTCCTCTTCTCCTCTTCACACGCACACACACAGGGCCGGAAGTGCAACCGGCAGCGATGAGTGTAAATTTAAATGCTAATGTTAACACAAAATGGTCCCCCCCCCTGCTGTGCGTATTCAACATTTTTGACATTTACCAGTTGACACGTTTCTCCAGCCAAACGGCCGCGGTAATCGTAGTGTGTCAGGTCCCGTTATCAAGCCTACTGTTGTTGTGTCGCCATAACATGGAACATTTAATCCTCCGCCTGCACAGACACGGACGCGAATAAGTTCTTTCGTGCTGGCTGGCTGGGCTGGGACAAAAAATGGCCACATTCCTGTGTGCAGTTTGCGGAAGAAATTAGCGTTCGTTATCGATTCGACCATCGACACTTTCGGGCGCCTGAATGTGACAATTAAGCGATTTTCTGTTTATTTACGTGTTTATTAATAGCTGGATTGTTTGCGGTGGAAAACATTCACGGGAAACAGGCGTTCCGGTGAATGGCCCATCTCCGTGGAACGGTGAATGGTTTTGAGTCGGAGAACATCAAGAATTATGCTAAATTTACATCAATTTGCTTTTATTTCGGCATTTCAATTGATTAGGTCAATGCTTTGAATTATGTTGATGGTTTTGTTTGAATTAAGACATTCTTCGATATGTTCAATGTGCTTTTGCCTTCGATACCAACAAAAGTAAACTAAAGTAGCTTGTAGCTATATAAGCGATATCAAATAAGATGTTATAAGGCCTTATTATCTTTTATCTGCAAAACAAAAAACGCTCCAACTGTTCAACCCGTTGCAGAAATCCTCGGCCATTCAGGCAAACGCATCAACGCCATCTTATTCCTTTTGTTGTTTGGCTCTACATCCTCGAGAGGCCTTGGCATTCCCCAAGACGGGATAGTCAGTTCTGCGTAAGGGAAAACGGTCCATATGGGATTCGACACCTAGTCTTGCCGTGTGAATACCGACGCAGATAATGTTCGGCCACCGGAACGTCTCCTCAATCCATTTACGGACTGGGTTGTCCGGTACTCTTCTCACGGTATTACTAGTCCTGGAGAAGCCTAGCAAGTTTTATTCACTGCACTGCAACCAGACCAACGTACAACTCATTGTATCGGCTCGTCCAATGTCCTTTTTTAATTCTACCGAGGTAAATATCGTTCTAAGGAGTTTCTTTTCTTTCAAGAAGAATTTGGTCAGTTTTTGGAGAGTATCCTGGTTTCAGGGGCATATGTCAATACTGGGACTGCAATGTTGTATACAGATTAATAGTTTGGAAAGCTTGTTCTATACAGAAGTCTTACAGAAGATGATCGAATTGAAGTATGTAGAAAGGCAATCCCGTCTCCCTGACGCTGATTACCCTTGGGAAGTTGATTGTTTCTTGGGAAGTTTGAAGAAACTTGGTAGATTTCCATCAATTTTCACCAAAAGTTATTGTGCAATATACATTAAACTTTTCGAACAATTGTACGCAGTCTTTTAAACGGAGACCATCCGGTCTGAATTATTAAATAATTATTCTTATACGTTTGTTATACTAGAAACCCATCACAAATGTATTGCAAAGTACGTTACAACGACCGAATGTAACATTTGTTTCGCCATTTGTGTGTACTGCGTACGTAAAGCTTAAACATAACATTCTCAATAGACTCTCCATACTTTAAAGTATTTGACTCTCGGCAGTCGTTAAACTGCTGTCAAATACATACTTAATGTCCTCTTAATCACCTCGGATTTGCAGTAATAATGATTTGATCGGGATAATTAAACCCGCACACCAAAAAAAAAAACTACACACATCTTGACATCACGTAACTGTTTCGTACATCAAAGTCTCGTTAACCACACTGCTTCTACTTGAATTCACCGTCATTTCCGGCATTCGCTACCGGAACTGACTCTTTATATCAAACTGTAGTACTTCCCCCCAAAAAAAAAGACTCGTTTATTACATTACAAAGCAAACGATCCCGGCTGTTAGCAATGGTTCGTTCGTGTTTAAACTTCCCTTCCCTCTGCCACACATTCGAAACAATAAGGGTCGAAAGTTAAAGTGTCCATAAATGTTTACCCCCTTGGTGTGTTCGGTAAATAAAACACTTCATCAGGTGCCATTCACCGTGTACCGGCTGCCTGTTGAAGGATCGCCGGATCCTAAATCGAAGGGGATTGCTTTTTGTTCCGTCGGGTGTTTGAAGGATTGAATACAGTGTGCTGTGAACAGGGGAAAAAGTAGCTGAATTGGCACTCACCTTGTGCTGTGCTACACCGAAAAAGGGCTGTGTAGAGATGTACAGTGACTAGGGTTAAATGTACTAACATGGTCGTTTTGTGAGACGATTTATGCGTACTTTACGGGAAGATAGGATTTGGACAGAATTTGAATGAGTAAATAAATTTTATCTTTTTTATGTTGACATTCAAATCTTATAAACAAATGTGTTTTTGATACATAAAACTGTGGCCGACAGTGAGCTGATAATTGATGATTGAAGTGTCTGTTTAGATTCATATTTGCTATGTTTAAAATTCAGCATTGATTCTGTGTATAATACATTGAAAATCATGCCTCGAGTCTCATTTGGATCGGTCGCTCGTAGAAAATGAATTCTCAAAGCTTAGTAAATAAACCTAATTCTTTACGGTAACAGTAGGAACTTCAAATTATCCTTGTTGCCAAGTCCCAGGACATTTAGAGCTTTAGCAATCTTCTAATAGACGTAACTAAAACGTGCTATGTGACAAACTGTTGAAATGATTCGTTTTTTTATCAATTTTGGCGCTTAGTTGGAAAAAGATAACCACTCTTGTACTCCGAAAAATGTTACCTTTTTCTTCAAAAAAATTTCCCAACAACGCTTTTAAAATGTCTCAAGTGTTAAGAAGCACAAAATAATTATTCTTCTTTATTTTTAAATAAGATGAATACATTTTTTTAAGGCAATTAAACCAATTTTTCGCAAAAAGAAAGCACCGTGTGGTATTTTCTAGCATATTTAGTCTTGATTTTTAAACAAGAAGCGATAAACAGAATAAAGTTTACTAACTGAGCTCTGATGCAGCGGCATCTTTTCCTGTTATGAACCTTCTTGTTCTTGTCCCGTTTTCATTCCCTGTCTTCCCTTTCTTTGATCAAAACTTTCTTTAAGGACATCCTGGAATTGAATCGCTTTGAATCATGCAAGTACTGATCGATCGGGACTATTTCCTTTAAAGCAAATCAAATCTTGCAGCCATCAATAAAGCTCGCAACCAAGCGAATCCGGATGAGCGTTAAATGCATTAACCCGGCAGCGCCGCAGCTGGTGATTTAAATCTCCGCTTTTCTTGACAGCCAGCAGACAATGTCCACGGACCACGAGTTCGCGGAACATCTGTTCCCACTTCCTTCGCGAGCATCTTTCATACACGCGAATCGGACCATATGCTACACGCTCGATCCCGCCACAATCGAGTGCGAGGAGCCGGTACTCTTATCCTACCGCAAGCCTTGCCAAATTCAGCACCCATCCACCCAACCATCCACCAAGGGAAATGACGGAAAGATAATATTTGTTCACCACTCATCTCGAACATTAAGAGAGAAAAAATGATCATATAGGCTGGTTTGGGAACTCCCTTAGAGCGGTGTCGTAGAGCAAAAACCTGTCAAACGAAGAATTTCACCCAATGTCCAATGACTATCTCGCCCTCGGCATTTTCCCCGAAATCTCTGGCATGGCTCATCCCTTTTGCGGTTTTATTCAAAGCTCGCGCTGTGTGCTCACGGTGCCATAATTGCACCGGCTGCGGCGATGGTCAATGGCACACATGTTACACTCTGTTAACACATATGTAATCTGTAGCGATGAATTAGAGACAGAGCGAGAGAGAGAGAGAGTGAGCGAGAAATCGCTTATAAAAGCATTTATTTTATCATTTTCCCCCTTCCGATGTGTACCAGCACTAAAGGGATGATGAATATCCGGATTCCCTGTCCTAACATCTCACCCCCCCGGTTGCTCTTCCCTAGGTTGGTCATTAACGATGCACTTCGCACACACACCCCTCGTTCGCACATCCTTTTCCATTCGTTGCTCTTCGGTGTTTTAATTGTGATTAACCCACAAAGCATCGGAGCAGGCGGAGGCAAAAGCGGTCCTGCGGGTCGAAAATGGGATCGGTGGAAAAAAAAGCAGGGAAAATCATGATGCGCTCACAGGAGTTAAATCCTAGCATATGCGCTAGTGGTTGCGCTTGAGCCTTTCGATAATCGTCCCGCGGAGGGTTTCGGGAATTGCGCAAAAGATAGCAAATATATTGCGAGAGAAAACAGCCTCACCGGGATGGACCTTCAATTGGTGAAGTTTCTTTTTTCGAGAGGAAAGTCTGGTTCCTTGTTTTTCTGTTTTTAGGCATTCAGAGTAGGATTTTTTTTCTGGTTCTGGCTACATTTCCCGTGGGGTGCATTTTGGGTGTTTTTGCTGATTTTCGGAGGGATTGGAGGGCCTCCGATCGAGGATTTGTTTTAGCACTTTCTTGGAAGCAGCAAAATAAACAATCCTAACCCGCACATCAAGTGGTGAACTTCCGGCGACCATATGTACCCGGTTTTACGGATGTTACTTTTTAAATAGTGGTTTGATTGAGTACACCCCTTCGAGCGTAAAGTAGTATGAATTTATAGCCTGGCTAGTGATTAACATTCTGTTTGCTTTCTGCTATTAATGCCTTGTAGAGTATGTAACATTTTATAAGCAATTTATCCTAAAATAGTACTGATGTCTAGCAAGAAAGATTTAGATCACAATTAGCATACGACTACAACATTAGTTGGACAAATTTGTTTGAATAAGTAAAACTTTTATAATGCTTATCACAAAGTTTGAATGAATATCTTTTTAATTTTTTGCAGATGTCTGAAGAAATGGTAATCAGACGACATCCAGAAAATAAAAGGTAAGTTCTTCTGTTAAAGCATTTTCTTATATTATTTTATCATTCTTATGTAGCGAAGTCGAAAATTTTCGACTTGATGCCAAAAAGATGTTTTTTTTCAATTATTTCTATGAATTGTAGTTGATTTTTCTTCATTGCATTGCTTGGGTGCCTTATCCCGGGTGTGCTTGGTTAAACTAGCCCTGTTGCTCAAGGCGAATTTTCTGCATTTTTCATCGATTTTCCTCGGATTAGATGAACTATTACTGTTGTGTTTCGGAACGACGCGTAACTTTTCACGCTGGATTTGGGTTTCTTATAACTCGTTGCATATATTTTACACGACACACTTAATTACAAGGATATGTAACGTCTGTCCTAGGTCACAGCCTGATTCCCAGTCGACCAGCGATCGATCACCACCCGATCGCTGAAGAAGCCCTAACGGCCTTTTCGATCTCTAATACTGTCAGTTTCTGGACAGCATTGAGTCGCGGCTACACATACAACGCGCCTACACAACAATTACTAAGAGACAAATGACAGCAACTTGACGTCTTTTTTTATTCGTGTAGGACGGCCTAGTCGAATTCCTGAGTTTGACAGCTTAAAAAAGTTATAAAACAGTCCAGAACAAAAAGCATTAGCGTTTTCCCAATGTGATGAAAGTAAAGACAGTATTTTGTTGTTGTAATTCTACTCTATATTTATCTTTCTTCGTTGAGTAATGTCATGTTACGGAATGTCACAACAAGTATCTGAAATTAGAACGGTCGTAATGGGCAGTGGTATACTAAGACTTCCAGAAACTTTTGAGTTTGTTGGACATCCCAAGCTGCCCAAGTTGGACATCAAGACCCATTGCACAACGAGTTCTTTTAATCCAAAAGGTCTCTGAAGAATAAAGTAAATGCTTCGTAATAGAAAAAGTCCTTTGGACCTCGAGGTCTCGATTCCTACCATTACTTGTAACAGGTGCAATTTTTATGGTCTATTAGACTGCGATTTTGATACTATAAACTTTACGAATCTGGTGAAGGAACAATACTTCAAGTGAACTATGAAATATCAGTTTAAATGCTAACTTTACCAATTGTTATCTAATATATGTTGTGAATAATATACCCACGATAATGTTGACAGATGTTAAATGATATAAAGTAACTCTTCGCGTTGTTCGATCGGCACTTACCTCACTAGTTTTCTAATATGAATCAGGGAAATTATAGTTTTTCACTTAGCAGTTAAAAAAACCTCAAAGAACCTACTCTTTATACTTATTTCACCCATTTTTAGTAAGGGATTATTTTCTCACTAAACAAAAAGCAATCTTCTCTGACGCTCATATTGCACAATCGCAAAAAAGGCCCATCATTTGCCGCATGCATGTGCCAAACTCCATCTGCAAAACATTCTCACCACGAGCAGGGTGAGGGTGCCTACACCACACATGTCTAATTGTTATTAGATTATGGTTGGAAAAATCTGTGCATGTCTCGTTAGTTACACTTCTGGCCACATCTCGCTGGCAGGCAAACAAACAAAATGGAGTACCACCGTGTCACACCATCTTTCTTATGCACAAGATGTGCCGAATCGCAACAAACCCAAAAAAAGAACCCGACGCCTCTCAATCTTTCTTATCGCTTCATATGCCAGGGCCCAGCATCCACATCCTTCCGGACTTGTGTATGTGTGTATCTCTCTATGTGTTACATAGGTGAGTCCACAAACAAATAAATACAATCCACACGTTACGACGAACTGTGGCTGGTTGTTTCGTTGCCCCGTCGCAAGAAACGCAACACATTCTCGCCCCAAAACTCATCGCCACCGACGAGCGTCTGCTGGGTTGCTGCTTCTGGTTGATGTATCGAAACAACATGTTTTCCACCGATTTGCCACATTTTCACTACCAGTGAAACAGATCTAGAACATAAAATAACCAGCCAGCCGTCGTCGTCGCTGCCATCGCGTTTTCCTTGGTGGAAACTTGCATGGACACAGACACATGTACACGCGCGTGCAACCCCTTTTGACGACCGCCCAATAAGGGTCCCCCACAAAACCCACCCAGACCCACCTAACCAAGCGGGGCAGACACCACGTTTACAACGCAAATATGCTCAGTGTGCGCCCTTATGCGGTGCACGATATGCTCCACCCTTATTTTACGAACGCAATGAAATTTTCTCCCACACGAGAGAGAGAAAGAGAGAGAAAGAGAAAGAGAGAGAGAGAGAGAGAGAGGTTCTCCTTTTAAGAATAGGGGAAGGAAACGCCGCGAACGTCTTGGCGGGACGGGACAGGAAAATGACGTCCATGTTCGCTTATCAGCAGCTTGCCACACATCCAGTCCTGAATGTTGTACATAAAAGCTGCTCAGCATCGGCCAGGAAGCTCTCTTTGGAATCAAAAAAAGGCGCACCAATACAACCAACGTTGTGCACTGGAATCCTGATGAACGTTAAGCCATCTCTTCTCGCTTTTGTTGAAGCGCCAAACTCACCCAAAAATATGCTGACGTTATAGTAGGAGGAAGCTTAAGCGAACAAACCAGCAGCAGCAGCAGATCGCATAAAAGCGTTCCACAAGTTGAAAGCTTCCTATATTGCTATTTCCCATGGCTTACGTGTGGGAGGCGAAGCAAGCAAGCGTGCGCTTGCGTGTGGAGGAGTACACTGGTTCCACACCTATCAAACCGTTCATTAAGCCTGTGCTGCCTGTGGGTGTGTGTGTTTCGAGGTCTCTTTTCATCCTCCGTTTCAATCCACAATGCTCTTTCCCACTCTGTTACCATATTTTCCGCGAAAAAAGCAAGCAGAAACAAAAGCACCCGGAGGGTTGCAGGAACAGAAAAACAGCTCCCTCATACTCTGCTGGGTCGGGCAAATGATGAGGGACAATATTTTCCAACCCTATGCTGGCTTGGGTGCCTCATGGTGGTGTTGCGCCCTATGTTTATGTACATTACACTGCACCTTCTCTCTCGCTCTTTCTGTCTCGCTGTATCTGGTGTATGCTCTCTCGCTCTCTACTCCTATTTCGTCTGCTCGACAACAGAAACCACATGCGCTTCGATGAAAAACCGGACGCAAGGATTCACCATTTTATATGGCGGTTCCAGGAACGATATGTTTCTGATTTTATGATCGCTCCCTCTCTGTTGTTCCTTCCCATCAGCAAACACATGCTCGCTGCTCGTGGTCGTGATGGTAGTGGGTAGCAGGCTTAGATTATAGTGTGCCGCACTTGCACAACTCGTCAGGACATCGGGTGCGATGTTTTAGTTCGTCGGTAGCGCTCGCTGAAGGTGCAAGTGATTTTGTCAGCACGAGCTGAAACTCGAGTTTTTGGAGACTGAAGAAAATAGTTTCGGTGCAGCTCGTGACGTGAAGTTCGAATGTGATTCTTCGTAAAGCTATTGTCAATGTGAAGGACCAGTGTGGAGATCTACTTAAAAAATAAGCTAAAGTTTAGAACTGTCATTACGTTCACTTCGTGATAGCGTCTATTTTACAACGAGTTCTTGTGACAATACAACCATGACGATGGACGTCAAGCAATCGCGCATGAATGTGAAGATAGCACCACCGATACCGGATCAGCAGGATCAACAGCTGCATCACCACGTGACCACCAAGCTGGTCGACCGGAAACCAACCACCGGCACGAAACGTTCCTTCGACGTGGCGTTCCTGATGCTGCCGGACGAAAAGCTATCGGCAGCACGCAATGGAAAAACACCCAAAAGACAGCTTCCACCAGCCCCATCGCCCACCATCGATGTGGAGAGTGATTCGACCCAATCGGAGGACCTTTCCTTGAAGGGTGGCTTCAGCCCGGTGAGATCTCCGGATGTTGAGCGTCATTTCCCGCTGGAAGTGTTGAACGCCACCCGTCATCGGGCACTGTTGGTGGATGGTTTGAGTTCTGGACATCCAACACCACTCATCCATCATCCACAGCAACCCCACCCGCAACATCAGCACCACCATCCCGCAGCCCACCAACATCACCTACAGCATCCCGGTAGCGAGCATGTGTTTGCTGATCTATTCAACTCCGGAGCTCGATTCTACGAGCATCCGTTTGGGGGATTTGTAAGGAGTGATTCCGATACGCAGCGTAGCGCATTCCAGAAAGTTTCCAGCATTATCCCCACCGGTTCGCCACTGCCTCCGCTAAGCCCCGATCGCCATAGCTGTCCCTCAACGGTTTGGGGGATTTGTAAGGAGTGATTCCGATACGCAGCGTAGCGCATTCCAGAAAGTTTCCAGCATTATCCCCACCGGTTCGCCACTGCCTCCGCTAAGCCCCGATCGCCATAGCTGTCCCTCAACGAGTCCACCGATATCGATAAGTCCTTCCGGGTCGCAGACGGGTTCGGTTGGTGGTGGGTTCCGGACGTACGAGTATGGACCGTTCCTATCACCAAGCCCCGGTAGTCCATCGGCACCACCACCACCACCAGGTCCGGCAAGGTCTACATCTCCATCGGGCAAACCGACGGGAGCTCCCGGTGGTCCTCCGCCACTACCGATGCTTTATCGTCCATCCGATCCCAACGATCCTTCGATGACAGGTGCGCCCTACTTCCCAGGTGTTCCACCGTTCGGTTTACCACCGTTCGCCAGTGCACCTGCTCCAGCAATTCCCGAATCAGTCGATGGTATTATCCGTAATCCGGCGGCAGCAGCAATTCTCTCCACCTTGCTACCATCCGCCATGAGCACCTTCACCCTGTCGGCGCAGAATGTGTGTGCCAAGTGCAACATCAGCTTCCGGATGACGAGTGATCTGGTGTATCATATGCGTTCGCACCACAAAAGCGAACACGTGCACGATCACGCCCGTCGGAAGCGTGAGGACAAACTGAAGTGTCCTGTGTGCAATGAAAGCTTCCGCGAGCGACATCATCTGACGCGTCACATGACCGCTCACCAGGATAAGGCGGGTGATTTGCTAGAGAAGACAACGAATAGTGGAGTGGGCGCGAAGAGTGCGGCTGCCCGACTTCAACACCAGCATCAACTCCACCAGCAACAGCAACAGCAATCGTCGCAACAACAGCATCTTCATGTTGCTTCCACCGGTGGTCGGCTGGCGTAACGTGATCGGGAAACCCGGGTGGGACATCGAGATGAACATCTGTTACGATTTTTGACGTACGCACACAAACGACAAGCGTCCGATCAAACCCTCGCCGGGTGGTGATTAAAATATGTTTTAATCAGCTGCGGCCCCTTTTAGTGGTCTGACGTGAAAAAGTAAGGGAACCACGTAGGAGGGTTTCAAATGTAAGGAACAAGTGCGAATGTGCGTAGCATGTGCATTAATAATGGGCCATTGTTCGACTCTTGCTAGCGGAGTGAGTTATTTATTTTTTCTTATTGCAAAAAAAACATTATGTGCAAAAATAATTATGTTAAATGGGGAAACAAGTATCTATATATATTAATTATTAAAATGTGATATTAAATGTACTTTAAAAGCGTGAGTTGTGGTAGAAATGTGACAGTAAGGCAGTAACGGTGCTGCGTGAAGGATAGGTTTGACAGAAAAAAGGTTAGTAAATAGTACAAGGGACGAATTTTCTCGATGTATAGCCAAAAGCAAAGCAATCCCTCAGTAGTATAATCGACACAAACACACACTCAACACACACACACACACACAAACAGATTAGTGCACAACCATGCTCGTACAGTGAAAATGGTAATATTAAATAAATGTTGTCTTATCGTACACCGGAATGGATAATTTTTATTAATGATCATGCTCTGTTTTCCGCGAACTTCAACCAGGGTAAGACATGCACTTATCGAGCCATCCGAAATTCGATTATAAAACGCAGCACCGAGCACCGATGATGAATGCGTGGGGTTCATAAATCATCTGTTCGTCTTTTTCGGGTCTATCGTTCATTTCTGCTGGGTTTCTCTAAAGCAGCAGCATTCAAGCGACTATTAATTTCGATTTCCAGCTCGAAGGAGTTACATTAGCAAAGCAAAGGCGCTGAGGGGAATGTTTAACATTGCTCTGGAAAATGGTATTAATCTGTTTTCTATTTATTCATTTATCAATTTAGCGTTTTCGCGTTAATAGATTGCATTGATAATCTCATTAGGAACTGGTCGTTAGTCACAGTTGGGTTTTCAGTGAAGAGATTATAATTACAAACCCAAATATTGTGTTCGTTTTCTTAAAATAGTTCTTGTTTAAGATAGTTTTACAATTTAAATGTACATATTGTACATAATTTTGACTTTTTTAAAGAGGAGCAAAAATATTTACTTTATAACCTAAACTGGTTCATAGCTTTTTATTTATTTATTTGATGATTACTGTACAGTAGTGGTCATTAAAATAAGCCCATCTGTTACTGCACCACACTGCGATTAGAGCAACATATTATGAAGGTTAATTTGGTTAGTAAAAATAGTTTTTCTACTGTGATTTTTGTTTACCAACGGTATTTTGTATAATATTTTTCTTTTGAGTTTGTTGTAATTTTTCTAGGAAATTTAACAGCGAAACTTTCTAATGAACAAGCTTTTTCTTAAGAGATGCAAATACAAATTTTCCTTTTATCACCACATCTCTTGATAGAATGGAATGGAATGAACAAATTAAAGTAAAGAAATAATTAAATTAAGTAAAAACCAGAGAATATTTCGTATGATAGATTAAACTGGTATTGACTTAAGCATAAGTAGCATTAAGCATAACTTTAATTTGTTTGTCTTAAATGAATCGTCAGGAAAAATCAGTTCCAAACCATAAATAAGAAAATATTGATATTCATTACATTTTATTTCAAATCAGGAAGATTTAGGCAAAATAAAGTTGATTATTAACAATTTTTGTTGTTATATGGTTATCTCTGGTAGAAGTATTGGAAATAGTAGCTTTGAAAATCGAATGTAAAGGTGGTCTTATTTTATTGTCCGTCACTGTATATTTGATGGAAAAAACATGCCTTCGTTTCTATTGTCAATTTTTAACGATTTTTATCGTTTTTTTCTTATTTGGTACGTTCAATGATGCGATTTGCTTTAATTAATACATGAAACGAAGAACTTTTTCCTACATTCAGCATCAACAATAGTAGATGATAATTCTCATACCTCATTTAAGTCCCGATCTGATCTGATCGCTTTCAATTTTCTGCCATATGAATAAACTTTTCCTCCTCATGTGGCAGTTTGCAAAGAAAGGTTTCACCATACAAACATTATTGTTGTTTGTTTGAAGAATTACCATCTCATACGCGCACAACATGGACCCAGTTTATCAACCTGTTCGTCAAGCCTTTGTGCAAACAGCGAGCACATTGTCGAGCTAAATACTTTGCTTCCCTCCATTTTGCTTCGACACACGACTCTCTCTCCCTCTCTACTCACTGTCACTCTATTAGCCGTCAATCAGGCTCGCTTAGTGCGCCTTAGATATCCTATTAGCACTTCATATTTCGTTACGCACAATCCTCTATCCGACCGTTTTTCTTTACACCCTTATCATAATCATGCTCACAGGCAGATCTGTAAGCAGTGAAATTTTCATTCGCTAAATGCTACCCACTTTCCATCCGCTTGCCTATTCCTTCTAAACGCTTTCGCTGTCGGAAAATGTTGGCCCTCCAACCGAACCCGTTTTGTGCAAATATTGACATTGGTGGGGCGCCACTGCGCCACCGTTTAAGTTGAATATGTGCGAATTAACACAACAGCGCAGCGGGAAATCGTGCAGTAAAGCATTGTGGCGCGAGGGAAGAAAAAAGCCGAAACAAATCTCCCGCACCATTGCTGCTGAGCTGCCAATTTTCCTGATGGAGAATATGCTTTCTTGTTTACCATTTGGCCGATAAAAACTGATGCCACCAGTTTGGCGTTCGATCATCGCTAGACTTGGGAAGGCGAAGAGATGAAACAGAGGAAGTTGGTCACCCCATCACGCCTTCCCTTTCGGGTGAACCAACGGCGGCTACGGTTTGATGGCAGATTTCATATATCAAAATTATAGTTTATCATATGTGTCTGTGTGGGCCATGGGAAGGCACTATTTGTCTCACTCCTGCTCGCTTTTTTTCCACACATCCCATGACATGGCGGACGTGGGTAGGCGATGAAGGATGAAGCACTTAAAATTATTAAAAACGAAATTTCAATTTTCAAATTCGCACAAAACGTTTTTCCGGGCGGTTTCGCAAAACGTATGTGAGTTGATGCAGCATCGACAAAACTATTGGAACTCAGTGGTCTCTTGGATGACACTTTGCGACACACTCCAATCCGACATATGCCGTTTCGGGGCATGGTTTTTGGCATCCGTTTGTATGTTCATTTTTCTTCTGCTGCGGCTGCTGCTGCTGTTAGCCAATACAGATGGTTCGTTGAGTTGCCTTCTGTTCTGGTATTGGCATCAGATTTTCCAATTGAAAGTGGAGTTTTATTTTTGATAGTTTTATTTCATTAGGTTTTTGTTGCGGTACTTGCAAAAATTGTAAAACAGCATAATTTTATTGTGTGATACATTTTTCTTTTATTTTTAATTGGTACAGCAAAGATTGATACATTTTACATTAATTTTATTTTTATAAATTGTTTTGCAATTATTTAAGCACTAACAACTTATCTTAACTGCTAAATCAACATCAAAAACATAAATCCAATTAAAAGAAAATATAAATAAGCGAAGAAAATAAGTATGAAAAATATACGTTGTAAACAAATCGAAAAGGTGTATAAAAGAAGTCAAACACATGCAATTAAACATGAATGTTGTAACAGATAAAACAAATACATGGAAGAGGTGTAAGATTGAAAGAATTGTGGAAAATATAACTAAAACACACATAACTATAACGATGAGGGTTTAAAAACCAAAAGAAATTAAAGGTATTTACTTAATTATTTCATGGTTTGGATTATTCACGGGAGTTACATTGTTTCAATACATAGTTTTGTACTTAGTAGCCACAAAAATATGAATGCAATGAAAAGATGGTTGAAAAAATCTCAGATAACAAAGATAGAGAATCAAAAATATAGAAATTCAACAAGGCAAAATAAATATTGAATTGACAAAACAGGGTTGTAAAATAAAGATTAACAAATAAAAACTCGAAATTGACAACGAATAGAAACAAACAACACAATATAAATCAGAATCATCACAAGTATAGCTACAACGTATGAGGTTTACCGAAACACAAAACATATAGTCGAGAACTAAATGTAAGCAAGTTGTAAATAACATTTCCACAACAACAGTACTCAAAACAAACACATCGCACATCATGGCGACAGATTTTCACTCACGATGAACGATGGCCTTCCCGCTTAAGGTAAACTTTTATGTGTTCAACCTTTCCCTAAAGTCACTGAAAAATTCTTCTGTTTACTCCAATGATCCAACCACACTTTACGGTGTAAGTTTTCCTTTTGCGCCGAACAAATCCTTGTCGGCAAGCAACAATTGTCCTTCTAGCCATTTCCAGACGAGCATTCCCAGAAAAGGGGACCAAGTGCAACCATCCGCCCTTATACCTTCGCCACTTGTTTGGCGGGAGATTTATTAAGTAAAGTTTTCCCAAACAATGTGAAGATTATGCTTCACGCGAAGAGGCAGACCCTTGCAACTTTTCCGAGGCTTTATCATTTCCACCGGTCGTGGCTACCATACGGATGATGATTTGGCCCCCGTTGCCATGCACAGTGTCCACTGTCCTGTACAACAACACTCAAATCAACCACCCGGGAAATGACGAATTTTCCCGACGACAAACGGTCCGCTTCACCACGCCAGAAGGAAGGGATTTATGAAATCCCACTCCAACCAGGTCGCGCGTATCTTCCACAAAGAGAGTGTAAATCTCATCGCTCCACCCAACGTGGTAACGTGATATGTTTGCTTTTCTAATTAACAAATTAAATCACTGCGGATGCGTACGGGACAGTGGTTTGTTACCCTGCGAACGCTTGTACGGCTCCAACAGTGTCCATTCGAGTGTGTATTCGGTACCGGTTTTGGAATAAAACTTTTCCCCCTGACTGTGTTTGCGTTCCAGGGGAATCGGAAAAACCGCACGGTATGTTTGTTGGGTGGACGGTGTAGGCTTAAGCCTACTCCCCCCCAAACCCGATCACTTTCGGCGCTCGATAAATTAAATTAAAGCTTTTAATTTATTGTGCTAGCAGATTAGCTGCTACTTACGGGAATTATTTAATAAATACATAAAATATGCTATTGTTTCCTAAAACCTTGCGATGGGTGTCCCGTCGGACTTTTGTTTACGTTTAAGTGATTTGTTACATTTTCGAATCGATTTAGACGAGTTTTCAGAGTGGATTAGAGGCAATTATTGCTTTCAAACAAATGGTAATACACTTGTTATTGTTACTCATTCATTTCAACATAATTTACGCTGATTTACTGGCATCTTTAAGAAATTGGCAACTGGTTGCGCCTGATTTTATGCAATTCACGTAACATCTGTTAATTATCTTAAGATTTTTCTGTTTTACTTAGTTGCACTTACTTTCCTTGGACGAAATTTTGTCGATTAGTCGGGTGATGTATACGAGGAACTTAAATTAATGAGTGAGTTCTATGTTACACCTCAAAATCAATCGGTTAAACAATAAGCGAAGAGCAAGCAGGCCAGGTTTTCCATGATTCTTGTACACATGTTTAGTTGAACCTCTGAATGATGGCTTCTAATATGTTAAGCAACAGAAATTTGACAAAGACCTAGAACCAAGTATAATCCATACTCCATAAGTCCTAAGACCATGTAGTTCCTCACGACTTGAATGTTGAGCAAATGGCGTCTGCTTCCAACTGCCCCAAAAGCTAAAGACGCTAACACTTAAGCTCAAGCACCTGGATCAATTGGATCAGCAGACTACATCCTTGTGGTCTTAGAATTGATGAAAGTTCGCCTATCCTTTACGGACAAAGGCAATCTTCACTAATTTTTTGAGCAAATAATGTGAGCATTAAAACTATCAAACACAACTGACCTTAGTTTAAGGAATTTCTCGTATACTTCCAAGAATGTCCAAGGCGAAGTGTTGCTATTAGAATGAATAAGAAGCTATTTAAATTATATCGTTTCCATGCATTCAGACACTGCAAATTCCTTGGCAAAAAAACAATTCCTTCAAATATGTATAAACAAGACATTGAACTATACTTTTTCATATTTCATACAACAGGATCCTCTCCAAAGATCACCATTCAAATGAATCTCTTCCTTCTGTGCTGCTGCAGGTTTTCCACTTCGGGCCTGGCGACAATTTCTAGCCACCCAGATTTACTGTTCACCCATAAAACATAATTTAACGTTTTATTTGCATACTGTCCCGTTTATGGGCCAGAGCACGCACAAATGCAAGCAATAAGGTAATAAATTTTACGATCTGCTTCAATGCCACTGCCCCTTCAAACCCAAAAAAGTGCGTTGCTGCTATTTCGTATTTGCTTCTATTGCTTCTTTCTGGCAAATCAATGAGGCTTTCAAATTTCATCAGACGCACAAATTGTGGATCCCTCCTGTGCAAAACTTCAACCAAAACAAATGCTGCCACCGTGCAAAGACGTTCTGGCACAACCAAGATGTTGATATTTCTGGCTGGTAATGGCTATGGACGAAACTATAAAAGAATTTCACACACCAAAACAAAAAAATCCGCATTCTCTCATCTCGTTATGGAAAATAGTTTTTTCACGCGTGCAATGACGAAGGATACTTTTTCACCTCCACCGTTCCAACGATAAGAAAACAAACATCGATGAAATATTCACCGCATAATCATTTGTCGTGGTTTTGTCGCGGAAAAGTTTTCCACAAACTAGATCGGTGTAACCTGCTCACATTGGTTGGAAATTCATCTTGTAGTAGAAATTTTTTCCTAACAAGATTGGATGGTGGAAAAAGAAGTTTTATAACTTTGTAAAGTTCCTTCATTTCCTACAATCAATATCAAGCCACTCAACACTTCCGGTGCCAATAGTTCGGGTTACGATTTGGTCGATTAAAGTTTGGAAAAGCATTTTCCCTACCACTACGGTTTGGGCCACCGTTTTCCCTGTTAGCTTTTCAAATTTAAATTTAATAAAGCAATACTTTGCCAATGAAAACGACCGACTTTAGTTGGTTTTGGTATTCAAGACTTCTTCACACACTCGCACACATTGACGCAGAAATACACGAGTCAGCAAACCAAAGGCACCAAAGTGGTTCACACTGCAAAGAATATATTTCTTTCTTTCGCCATTCGTCCCCTTCTCACCGAAAGAAGTGTAATTTACGGGCAATCAATGCCGAATCGACAGCCGAAACGATGAATAATGCTTTTTATGCTGCGTTCCCGGGTACGCTTGAGGACGCTGATTTTCATTACCAATGGATTGCGAAATTTGATTAGTGTTGCACAGTGTTCGTTTTTAACGACGAGTCAGATTCTTTGCGGGATTACGTGGTGTGTGGTGGAACAGTTTTCCTCGTGCCACTTTAGTGATGTGTCAGTTTAGGGTTGCATTTGGGCGATGAACTAGAAAACACTATTTCACATTACACCAGCAACGTTATATGGGATTTTTACAAAACTCTTAAATTTAATTATAATTATCGTAAAGTAAAGCTTGCTTGCATTTTTCTAAGTTATAAAAATACGAAACTACCCCTTTTTCAAGTTCCAATAAGGGTTAGAAGGTTGTTGTGTGTATAGTGTAATGCAGATTGCATAAGCTGAGGAGTTTTTTTTTCATTTAAATTTGTTTGGCTCAATGCTCCCGTTGCAGTTTAATAAATTAACAATTTTATCTGCAACACACAAAAAACACTTTTTGTGGCAATAAACCTCAAGTTACTCTCTGTTATCTTCAGTCGTTTTATCCAATACAATCAAAACTATTTGTATTCAATTCTTAAGTCGAACCAAACCCACTTAAATCATTTTTTTTCTTTGCATCACCTCTCACACAGATGGTCACCACCTTTCGGTTAGGTTCTTGAGACAAACGATTCTACTCGCGCGGACCATCGTTCCCTTGAAATCGACCAAAGTACTTAAGAGTTAAAGCCAAACAGTCCTTCTTAGTATTCCACACGCAAACTGAACACACCGATCAATTCTCCGTCACTTTTCCATCATTCCAGACGGCCGCAGGGGAAACTCCGGCTGGGCGACAGTTTGATTAATGTCTTTTCGATTGACTTGTCCACCTCGGCGCACTCAAACTGGAGTCCCACCCGTCCTGGAATTCCTACACCAGTGCCGTGCTTCTCATCCGGTTACCCTTCCGGGGCTAAAAACTATTTTCATGGTAGCGTGCTTTTCCACACCACGAGTCGATGGAGTCGATAGTTTTGGGACGAAATAAATCGGAACATAATTTCCCAAACCGTCTACATCATCATCATTCTTGCTGTAATGGGAGTAGCCCGGGTTTTTGCTTCTATCCTAGTGCGCGTTGTGAAAGATGTAAGGAGGTTTCGATGTCGTTTCGGTTGTAATAACGATACGGAAGTACAAAAGCAAGGAACAAAAAAAAACAATTAAACATTTCCAATTGGCAAATCGTAACGAGCAATGTGTCCCATGAGAATTAACCGTCTCTCGCATGTCAGCCGTGAAAGACAGAAACAGTGATTGCTCAATCTAAGATGGCCATGTGAGAAGGGTGTAACGGAATGATGCTCCTGTTGCTTGGTTGTCATTATTGATATAAGTGAAAGGAATTGTCTTTGCTTTTTTGTTGTTGTTTTTTCGTTAGGTTTTTCTGGTTATCTTTTAAATTCTTGTAAAATGACTTTAATCTTTTTTGGTAGATTTTTCTTTATTTTAACGTTTATTTTTCATTGTTTCTTTAAATATTTCTTCCTTCATATTTTATCACATTCTATTTTGTTAGAATTAAATTGCGATAAGATTGAATGCTATAGCCGTTACATGTTTTTTGTTAAAAATGCCAATTCTTATCTCTCATTTTCTATCGCTTTTATTTTATTTTAAAGTGCTCTTTGGTTTTGATATTCTTTGTTTTGACGTTTCTTATAACTCTCGTTTTTTAAATAGTGAGACAGTAAACCTTTGATTCTTAACTTTACTTTCACATTCGAACATTATTATAAACAAAATATGATTGATATTATGCAATTTTAAGTTAATCATCGTTATTATTGTTTTGTGTGTTTCCGTTAATATTTTCATTCCTGTTTTTCTTCTTCAATCATTTTAATATAATACAGTGTTTCTCACTTGATAATGCAAAGTT
The DNA here is from genome assembly GCA_002091835.1 of Anopheles maculatus. NCBI lineage: Eukaryota > Metazoa > Arthropoda > Insecta > Diptera > Culicidae > Anopheles > Anopheles maculatus. Next base: position 517,193 of record KZ061562.1, read on the forward strand.
ACCTATGATTTTTGCAAACGCTCCATACGAAATCGTATGTAGCGTTTGCAAAAATCATAGGTAACTTTGCATTATCAAGTGAGAAACACTGTAAATAAGTGGCGCATAGAAATACTCTTCCAATTACTAGTTTGTTATTAATGATATAATTAAGAAGATTTTGCTTGTTTTCCACCTTTTTTATCTAATTTTATTATTTCTGTTATCTGTTTCAACTAACTATTTTACTTTAAACAGTTCTAATTTAATTTTAATGTTTTCTTTATTTTAGTTCTCATTTTTATGTCGTTTTTTGTACTTATCTGCAAAATACAATTGCTGTTTTTTTTTTTAATTTACATTTTTCTTCTGTTAAAACAAAGACATATCTGGTTAGTTTATAGTTACATACATAAGCGGTAAATTAACGAATATAATTGTAAATCAACAACATGTGAACTTAACTTCTCCTGCCACAACCAATTTGTAAGCTTATTGGTAAAATCTATGATCTATAACACCGCCGGCCGATCCGGCTCGTGATGATCCATCAATTAGCGATCCAAACAATCTCACTATTTACAAAATATACACACAACGCAACAACATCAACAACGGCCCGCGACACGGTCGATGCCAGCAGATCGATTACAAATCACCCACAACAAGCAACACACATCCGACGGCGTGCGTGTGAGAATGGTGCGCCCGGGTGCTTTGTTTGATCCTGTTTTCATACACCAGCACACAAACGCATACATCGCAACCACCAACAAACAACCGGGTATCGATTATCGGCTCAGAATGTGCGTGCGTGCGTGCGTGTGCGTTGTTTGCTACTTATCGAATTACAATAAAAACGGCTAATCTGTTTATCGGACCCGAACCGGGCGCGGACTCCCGCCGACACCAAAACCATCCCACAAACATAAGCGCAAAGGTGTCAAGCCGCGCGCGGAACGTCATCCCTTGAGCCCGTTTTTTTTTTTCCTGAGGTCAATATAGAGACATCACTTCACACCATCATCCGGCAACCGATCGGGTGGGCGAGTGGGGTGGCGTGTGCGTTTACGCCATCATAAATTACTCAATCTGGTACTTCCGGTTGAGCTCGAGCACGTGTCCTTTTCGGCGGTGCAGACAAAGCGCAAAGAAACCCCCTGACCACCCGTGTTCGGGATCGGGCTGTGGCCACGTGCCGTCAATTTACGGTGGATTATAAACCGACACTTCCGCTGACTGCGAGATTCGATTTGCTGCTCGTAAACGGCCGCCGCACTTGGCCGCTTTCGGCTTTGTGGCATTCGGCCGGGCACCCCGTTTGTCGGCGCTGGCTCGAGAGTCCGTGCCGGATGATTATGCTTCATTAATATCAATAAACGGGAAGATGCTTTGGCGATGATGCACGATGAGTTCTCGAGCGAGCGAAATGACCCTTGTTCGTCCAACCCGATGTCTTGTCTTCTAGTGACACCCCCAGAACCGTACGGCATTAATATGTTCGGCTATTATTTATGCTAATTTGATTATGCCAAACGTAATACACACACACATACACCCGGCCTGTGTCGTCACTGAGCTATGGCGAAACGGCCGTCATCACCGTCAGTGGACCGAAGAAAAGGGGCCACGAAGGCTAGGGTAGGTGAAAAGAATTGGATTAACAGAAGTTTCTCGCTGCCAAACGATTGGTGCGAATGTGGGTGCTAACTTTGGAGATAAATCTCACCAGAAACAATAACACAAAGTTTGCTCCGTTTTTTTGCGATTGTTTTGCATTGTTCCCGGATACGGTTTGCTACAGGAAACCCTCGCAACAGGATGCGAGAATAATTTAACGTAAGAAAAAAATCCTTGACTCTCTCACACACCGAACGGAAGCGATGTGTCCTGGTTGTGGGATGTAAGATGTTTCGGGTAAAACGTAACCACCAACAGACTTCAGCAACGGTTTGGAGAGCGAAATTGCGATTAAAACTTCCTGCCAAGGCGGAAATGGTGATGGTATGTATATGCACAGGGAAAATGTCACGGTACCAAAACCATCCGGTGAATTTCCGAACGCGTGGTTACAATCATTGTCGCCCCGTGTGTGGTCCAATAGTATGGCAAACTGGGATCGTAAGAAAATGTGCAAGATAACAAATTCATTTAAATTGGTATTGTAATCTGTAATTTATTGTATTCTGATAAAAAGTAAGCATAACACATATTGCTAAACATGTTAAAATTGGTAAAGGATTTGACAACGATAGAATTACTTAAAAAATCATTAACAGTAAAGATGGTAATATTTCTATTGTAAATTGTAATTCAAAATTTAAAAACATAAGCCAACAAAATTAGTAGAATTAGTAGCTTCTTAAAAAGTTAAAACTAGGAACCAACTAAAACAGAACAGAGGTTTTAATCAATATTGCCGATTGTGTAACTAGTAAAATATTGATTTCTATTCCATTTTGGGATTCTTCCTTCTCTTTATATTCGTAATTTCCTTTGCATTAGATGAGATAAAAACATAGCAAATACATTTACAAAAGCTTACTAAATGGAATTATAATATTTAATTTTCAACCAATTGTACATACCGTTAAACCGATACTGATAGTTTGTTGACACAAAATACAATCCAAAAAGCAACAAGCAGTAACTAAAACGAAATAAGTAATGAAATAACAAAATATAAAAATAAATTTAAAGTTGAGGAGATTAACAACTAAACAAACATAGTAACAAACAAAAACTAAGTTGTAAGAAATTATTATGTAGCAATCTTTTAAGTAATATTTTTTAAAGGAAAGCTTATATATGTAACATTTAGTTTTTATTTAATATTTTCTCTTAAACAAGTAAAGATTAAACAGATTTAAAAAATAGGTAAAATATTGCACAATTTTGTTTGAAAAAGATAATTCTAGAAGGTCTTTTAACGTAACAACTGTCAAGTAATATTTAATACTAAATAACATCATTGTCAGGAGATGAACTTAAGCAAGAAGCGATCAATGTGCAACACAAGTCAAATAAAGATGATTGAACATTTTAAAAAAATGTTCATTCACAGTTTAAAAAAAGTATAATAATGTAAAATAAGAAAAAAAGCTTAAAAAATTATCAAAAAAAATTGCAGACCTGCACATTTCACTACAAACGATTATGTTGTAACACAAAGCCAATTGTTTTCGCATGTTTGCATTCTTGTTTATGCTTTGTTTACCATTTTTTTCTTCTTCTAATCATGATTCAACATTCTTGCGATTTTCTTTTGTTTTTTTTACTGTAAATGTATTGTAATTTAGATTTTCTATGCTACGAATAGAGCAATCATTTAAAAAACATTCTTTTATTATTTATATTCTACAACATTTTTTTAGAAAATGTAAAAACAGCATCCAAAATGTCACACAACTATTGATTTGTGTCATTTGTTTGTGAAACCAAACATGCATCATTATTTACATGCAACTCACCCATTGTTCTTATATCCCCCACAATGGACACCCATTCGCACAGATTTCTGCTGCTGTGTCCGTACGGAAGTGAATCGCTTGCATCCTTTACATTATTATTTAAATTCCTCCCCACGAATTCCAGTGCAAGCATCGTGTAATGAAAGCTCCATTTTCCAACCAACGGAAGCCACCGAACGCACAAACGAACGAACGAGGTGGCACAATGTAAACCGACAAAGAAAGGCAGGTCGGATAAATCTGCCGGAAAACTCTCTCGACCCGTCGTCGTGGGGGGTGACCTCGTGTGGGGTTTTTCCTCACCAACACACACACACACGCACACAGCGAAAACTGTATGAACATGAAAACATTTTCCATTTAATTGTAGTACAAATTTATTCCACCGAACAAAGGTAATGGGACACTCGGTACACAACAACACAATCGGCGTAACATGGTGGTTGCAAATACTCCAAAATAATCTTTCCTTGCATCCGCGTCTGCCTCCTATGCTTCTGGTGGTGTTTTCCCGACCGTACACATTTCCTTCCGGGTCCATATTGTCCGCGTGGGTCGTTTTCTATCGCGCCGGTTAAAACAAACGGCCCACGAACAAACGGAACGGACTACGGAATTTGATTTATTAGCAGCGGTAGTACAGCAGTCGGTACGGATATACCCGGTGTTTGGCGCCCAGCACTCACTGTATGTGTGAGACTGCCTGCATCCGTACCGGTGCGCTGATATCGAAAGGATAAGGTCAACACAGGGCTGGTACCACCGGGTCGGGATGGGGATTAAAATTTGAATGAGGATTACTGTCAAAATCTTTCCTTCCCACTGTGTAGATGCACATGCCTGATGCTGGCCCGGAACTGGTACCAGATTTATGTAACTTTCTCTCTAAGCTTTTCGGTTTTCGAACTGTTTTGCTGAGCTGGTGTAAAAAAGGTTTCTACCGTGCCGGAACAACGATGCTTGAGTTTGAAGCATTTACTCACTACTAATCTGATCATTACTTCGTCAGCTAAAATTCATTTGTTTCTGTTGGATACTGTGAAGGTGTTCCAGTTATTCTTTATTATTCCCATCAAGCGTTTGAAAGGCAGTTCTCTTTAGAATATACATTATTCAAAGAAATATTCTTATCTGTAGACAGATGTAGAAACATTTAGTTACACCAATCTTGCTGTTTATCTGTGCAATAAGCCACATATGATCGAAAGTTAAGTTAAAACCGACCAGAAAAGCCAAGACAAAAAATTTGTAAGACATTGAAATGTATGGTATGCGTTTAAATTATTGTATTTTAAATATTCTGAATCATGAAAGCTTCTATCAAGTGTCTTTTACTTTAATTGCTTGTATTATGTATCGAATAAGGAAAATCTGAAATAGAACCTAAGTTCAGTAAGCTATTAGTAACTCATTTGTAGTAGTTAGTGTCTTTTCAATCTACCTACGAGTTACTAAATATTTTAAATTATCCGATTTGTTTATAGTCCAGTTTTAATTCTCTTATTCAAATACATAAGAAATCCTTTCTTGATAAGGATGGCTAGCAAAAGCACATTAGTTATTGAAGATTTTCAAATATATTAACCGAAACTAATATGAATATAAAAGTATATGTAAAAGCAGGTGCTGATCGACGTTAGATGAATAATACGCCCTTGATTATAGATCATTTTTTATTGGACTTCAGGACTCCTACAGGAAGGATGGAAGGAAATATTTTTCTCGTTTTGTAACAACATTCGTCCACAGTATGGTTATACTTTAGTAATTTATGTGACTTATTTGTACTGCGTAACTGGACATAGATTATTTTTATTATTGCAATCACACAATTGAGTCTAGATGAAATTCGACTCAAGAACTATGACGTATACAACTGAATGATGTTACACAATATGTTGCAAATGCAACAGAGAGTCACGGCGAGAATTGTTCTGCTTCTTAAAACTTGACTTTATTCTAGTAACGGTTTCAATTTATGTTCGATTAAAGTTCGGGCGGTTTTAAAAAAACGCAGTGTTCCTCTCGCTTTTTGTTCGCAACTGCTGTTTTTTCGCGATGGCCGTTTTTTTCCTGCTTGGTGGGTCGTTGCCCTAATCTCCTAATCGCTCTAGATCATACCTGCTCGATCTAATATCGAGCAGTCAAGGTTTACATAGGATTGCGCATTTTTCGATCGTACATTTTTCGCTTGTTTGTAAACAATCTTACGTCAATTGTCACGCGGTACATCGGCACGTTTTTACAACACAATACCTTAAGGTCGTCTTAATAGAGAACGTCCAATAAACTCTTAAATACATGATTTTTTTAAACATCATCAACAGTCTATGTCAACAGACATATTGCAACAATCAAAACTTACATTAAAATATAATAGAGTTTGTAAGTCTTATTTTAATAAGCAGAAAGTAAATCAAATTTTTTACTACGTACACGAATGATGTCAAATAACTTCTTACCAATTAAATGAATATAAAAAGATCAAAATTCCAGTACGTATCAATACGTACTTTCAACAATAAATACGACAAAAAAAGATACGAAAAAATAGCAACAGGAAAAGCAATATCTATATATTGCTACAAGCAATTCGTTTCTTCATCAAAGCTCCACAACGTTTTTTTTTCTATACTAACACGTTACTCAATCCAAGATTGTGGTTATCCCGTAATGGCTGTTTGATTACTGACCGCAAGGAAAACCCATTATCCGACCAAAATATGACAAACTACATTTTGCATCTCGAACCAAACAGAAGCAAAAAAACAACAACCACACTAAAACAAGAAGCATACATCCAGAAACATACTGACCAGCGGATGGAATGTAATTCATCCTTTTTATGCTAATAACCTGGTGCCCACTGTGTGCCCCGAGGCAGCGTAGTTCAATTACTATTCATTCGCCCCGTGATTTTGTTGCTCCATCGCAGCCAATCTCGGACACAAGCGCAACGGAACGGAACACGTCCGTCCACTGCCTGGTTGTTCGGATGCCGCAGGATACAAACAGAAAAAAAATACCGCCCACCCACACCACGCCACAGTAGCGCATAAAGTTATGTAAATAACAATATGATTCTCGCCACTGGTACTGCTGTCGTCGTGATCGTGCAGAAAGCGACAGACTCCCAACCTGAGGAACGCGTTCTCAAGCGGAGCAGCAATCGCCATATCCGAAACCGAGATTCCTTCTATGTACTACGGAGCAAACATTTCGAAAAGGGCGGAGTTTCGTCGATGATAAGAGAACGCAAAAGGGACGACAGTCCTGCAACGTGTCTGATAACCAGACAGGCGCACTGGAATGTTTTCAGTCCGATGGTGGTCGACGTAACACACCAACACCATCGCAATGGCTCGTACTTTAACCGTTTTCCTTCCCAAAATCATCGCCTGCCTGGATGTGAAGCATACAATTTAACGCGTCCATATTTGCACGCTCACAAACTCACAACAAAACGCTACAGCAGAAGCATATCGTGGAGCATAAGTTGCTTTAAAATATTAGCGAAAAGCGCTGACAAAAAGTAAAACAAGAAAAAAATGAAGTAAAACATACATTCCGCGGAGTAGTGGATGGAAAATATAAGGGCGGAGGCAGTTTTATGTCATGTTTCATATTTTTCTCTCACCCAGCCACACAAAGAACTCACCCAGCACACGGTTTTTCCTCCCTGAGCGCGTTTCGTGCCCACTAAGCCCCCCTCCCCTGCGCTTGGGTCGCTGTTGGGCCAGCGTTCGTCAGCAACACCGAAATCTGCTTCTCATGTGAAGAACATCGGTGGAAAGCTTTTCCGTGCTTCTGTCCTATTCTTTAGCCGCTTTATCGGTTCGTTATTATGGGTTTGCGAAACACATTTTGCTGAGCTGGTGGGGAAGTGTGTGTGTGTGTTTTTTTTTTGTTTGTTTACTCCGCATGTATCACATGCACCTTAAGATCGTCCGCATTTGGAACTTTTGAGGGAACGACAGCCAAAAGAAACAGACGAAAGAAATCATAACATGGTGGTACTTGGAAGGAACTTAGGTTCGTCCAAAAAGCCGCAAACGACAAACCACCCTGATGCTTGCCGGGATGTTATTATTTTTTATGGAACGCTTTATGGAAATTGAGAATATTGCAGTGGTGGTATTATTTCTGCTAGTCCTGCTAGCGCTGTGACGTGCTATACTTTATATGGCTATGGATCTCTGTGTACGGTGTGGCGTGTGAGAAACGGAACGAGTTCATGCATAAAACGGGGTCAAGCTGGAAGCGATCCCAGTGTTCGGGTGCTTTTGAACCGTACGGCTGCGTCATGTAAAAAAGACGCTTTTTTGATGTATGAATATCATTATTTAAATTGTGAAAAGTGTTGCGCAATGGAAAATGGACGTTACAGGAACGCATTACTTCAATGTGAGATGAACATTTTTTTTTCCTAGGAGCGCAAATTTGTTCAACGTATGAATTTAATACAGTACAGTTTGTTCAACGTACATATATACGCTGTCCTGTACACAGTACAGAATAGACTGTCTTCAAAATAAGGTCCCCCAGAATATTCTTCTTTCTTGGCCTAACGACCTCTTAAGGTCATACCTGCCATTTCTGACTTACTAGACTAATTGATACCGCATAGTTGGTTAGTCAATCCTTACTATGGGGGAACGGCCCAGATGAGACTTGAACCCCGGTCCTGCCGTGTGAAAACCGGCGCCGCTGTCGCATCACCACCGGGCCGCCCCCCCAGAATATTATACTACTTATTGAAGATCGTCAAGACAGGAAATAGATGAGATTTTGTTTCAAAAAACTATTTGTATAGACTGGACTGGTGAAGTTGCTAGGTAGGTAGCGATACCGATTGCCGAAGAAATCGGTATCAAATTCCACCAGGAGTCAGGACAGACTATTTTTATCCTTCTTGTTTTGTAGCTCTACATACTCAAGTGATCTGCCATTTATCGGGATTCAACTTCAATGCAACGAGATAAACTAGAGGAAGAACAAAACAATTGAATAATTTTTTCTAGTTATTAAACCACAACAATGGAGATCACACAACCCAAAAATGAACTGAAACTTTTTAGAGATTAAAAAGCTAATCTTGAATGTGCAGACTCAAGAGCTAATCTTGAAAGTTCAGAAAATCATTTCTTTTCTCACCTTGTCAATGACAACTACTTATTAGTTATGGTAGTTCATTTAAAGCCTTGTCTAGGTAATTCTTAGTTATTATAAAGTTAATAATAGGATATTATTTATTTCAATATAAATGATAATCTCCTTTGGTATCAAGAGTCAGCTCTTAAACTTTATAAAATGAATTACATTCTTAACGTCGTCCAAAACTTTACCTATCTACAACATAGATCGATAGACTTATCCACTCAAGATATCTATTTCGACAGACGTAGCTAAACTTGCGATTGAGAGGAAGTTGTTCAGCAGAATATTTGGCCCCGTATATGTGGTGAAACAATGAGCTGTACGGGCTGTACGGTGATCTCTCCATTCTGCAGCGAATTAGACAGGTTCTAGTGGGCTAATCATGACATAAAAATGGGTAGAATGTCTCGTTGTTTAAGGGCACCTAGCTTGCTCCGTGTTTCATTAACACTTCTTCTTCTTCTTTCTTGGCCTAACGACCTTTGAGGTCATGCCTGCCATTTCTGGCTTACTAGACTTATTGTTACCGCATAGTTGGATAGTCAGTCCTCACTATGGGGGAACGGCCCAGATGGAACATGATCCCCGGTCCTGCCGTGTAAAGACCGGGGCTGCTGTCGCATCTACCATCGGGCCGCCCTCATTAACACTTAATTTCAAAATTTTCCTAAATTTGTGGTGAAAATCATTGCTTTTCTTCGTAGTCATCATACGTAGTCGTCTTTTATTTTTAGAGAGGCGCAATAAGTTTTGTTAGATAGGAATACGTGAGAAATTCGTCTTGTATCTTCCAGACGCTGGATTTTCTTCAAAGTTCTTCATCTAAGAACTTCACTATGCATGAGCCTACTTCCGAAGATCATGACTATGTATATGAAGGAGATCGTGCTTTTTCCAACCCTTCTCTTGAGACTCAACTCTACCTATAGGCAGCCCTGGTGTAACATGCTATTCTTTGGGGAAAAAATTTATATCTCCCAAGTCGTACTCAACGAAACGATAAACTTCACAAAAGTTTATCTTTATGTCGTTCAGTCTGTCAAGCCCCCGGTATGTACCGGCATGTACCTTTACGTACCTTAGCTCTATCACCTGCAAAAACCCTTGGAAAGAAATCGATCACACAATACGGTAAAGCTTTTCCCTCAGCAAACAACAACAGACCTATCCCGGTTTTTCCTTATGGCGTTCGGAATGCATTTCCATACATTTTATCTACATCAGCCGTAAGATTCACCCTCCCCAAACACACAACCACAAGCAAGGAGCAACTTTTCAATGCAATTTTCCTGCACCGTACCTAAGAAAACCGGGCAACGGAGCATATTTTTCTCTCTCCCTGCCTGCCTGCCCTTGGGAAAATCTGTTCCATTTTGTTTCGAAAGGCTTCTTCTCCGTCCGAGGAAGAAAGGCTTCGGTGCCATTTAAATATCAAAACAAACGACCTCTTCCCATCCATAAATAAGTGTGGCATAAACAGTACCAACTGTGTGCGTGTGTGTGTGCGCACAGGCAGATCCATGCAGTCGAGCATATTGTTTTGCGTTGCGCATAGGTTTTCTGTTTACAGTTCCTGTTTGTCGAGGTTTTTCGCTTTCGTTCTTGTTTCTAGTACACTGGAGATCTAGTTTGCATTTACCCCTCTCTGCGTGTGTATGAGTTTGTAGTGCTGCTCATTATTTTCCTACTGTATTGGAGACACACATACATACAAGTGCACAATGAAAATGGGAAAAACTCACAACCATACGCCAGTAGCAGCAGCAGTAAAATGCACCAAATTTATGTGCATAATCAGACGGACTGTGTCAGAGCAAACTGGAGAGCTACACACACACACACACACACACATTCTCAGCTCCTTTTTACCAAACCGAACTCGGCCATTTGTTTTTCCGCTTTGTGCATATGCATTTCGGTATGACTGTCCGACTGGGGCCGTATGCGGTGGTACGAGTCCAGTATGCTAGTGAGCCTTTTTGTGTGTTTAATTGTTTGCCTGCATTTTTCAACTAGGTCCACTGTCTGTGCTGATTATCTATTGCAGCAATTTAGGCGCCAGCGGCATATTTTTGCTTTATCGTTAAAATCTGCTTTGAGAAGGGAAATTGCAGAGCGAAAAGTATATATTTAGTGAAATATTATGTGTCATAGAAAAACTGTCACAAAACGGCAGCTAAAATACGAATTTGATTTATGTTGCCGCTTGTAGTACGATACCTGCTACTTGTTTCCAATTTTTCCTGCCGTCGATTGCCACAAACTTCAACACCCAGACCCACATAACTGTTTCACCCCGGGTAACTATTGCACTCTAGTTCCTAGCTCATTAACGTATGCTTCCCGCACAACCCCTGCGAGACCAACATTATGCTAGCATTTTTATGCTCTGCTTGTCAAGCTCTCGCGTATCTCCCGCACCTACCGCGACAAGTGAAAATCCCTAC
>KZ061562.1:528340-555851 GCA_002091835.1 Anopheles maculatus
ACACACACACTCAGCTAAACAGCTTGTTTCTGGTGCACATCCTATAGCCCGGCCGGTGTGCAGCCCATGTTTAGCACATTGTTTGCGATTATCCTCCCCGAATCCTGGCCCACAGCATCTCATTTAGCAAACAATAGCGCGCCAGAAATATGCTGACATATGTGCACCGGCGATAGGCCAACAATGATGAGGAAAGGGGAAGAAAAAAAGAATACAGAAAGCCTGTCCCCTTCTGGCACACTCCTAACCGCCACAGCTGCAGCAACAGAGAAAAGGAGGGGAGACAGATTCGTCCTTGCAGAGGATGAGATCGAGTAGGACCGTCGGCTGCATGCAGGTTGATTTTGAGTTAGATTTTTATAGCATTGTAATGGACTCGCACGGACTTCGGTGTGTGCGTGTGTGTGTGTGTGTGTCGCCCCGGAACGATGATTACTGTTATTACTGCCTTTAAGGGTGGCATATGGTACCGAAACCGCGGCGCTACATTAAAAGGATCTCTTCATCAGTGCCGACAGTACCGGTTCTCGGTGTCTTAGCTGGCGGGAAGGAGGAAGGTCTGTACCTTTCCGGGAAAGCGAGAGGGAAGAAGGGAAGTGTGGGATGAAATCGGAACTACCACCGAGCAAGTGTGGTGACCCGTGGGCATAATGTCGAGAAAAAATGGTATTGTGAAGTGAAAAGTTGTTGGAACCGTAATTCGTTTTGTTTTCGTATAAAGGATATTAAAATTGTATTCTAAATAAATCTAAATATTTTTTTTTCATTAAGTTAAAATACATTTAGAAGAGAAACAAAATTTCGTACCAAAAACTAAATTTACTCTGCGATCATTCACAATTTATACGATGTGTAATGCGCATTGCCTAACTAGCAGGCGCGAACAATGTTTGACAGTCGAACGAGAAAGGATATTTTAAATTCTAATTTCATGTTCAAAATTATTTATCATTATATGCCTAGTGATAAATATTTTACCTGAATAAAAATACTGCACCAACTTATCCATCTATCCATCAGCCCATCATCATCCTATGTCTCGTTAAATACACCCAAAACTTCCAATTGACAGAGGTGCACTGTTTGAACACTTGTTACACACAGCCTAACCTAAAATCTAGCCCTAAAGCAAACCCGGTGGGCCTGTGTGTTCAGCTTCCCATCCCAGTCGCGGGTATTCCAGTCTCGCGTTCCCGTAGCAAAAAGTACACCGTAATGATGAAGTCATTTCTGATGAAGTGAAGTGCAGCGCCCGAAGGATGTGTGTGTGGTGCTGGTCCCGAGGTGCCACATCATCTGTCACATTTCATTACGCTACCCTGTTCGATGCGACGTTATTCCCCCTGTTGTCCGTCCGGGTTGGTTGTCGCTGGAAGGCAACATATTTTTTTCATCCACCGTCACTGGTGACATTCACGGAGGTCATCCTAGCGTTACCAATACGATCGGTCCCGGGAGGGATGGTCGTGTACGGTACGGTATTCCCGTGCTCCAGGGGTTCGTTTGAATGGGATGTTGTTAATTGGTTTTATACGATTGCTACAATCGTAAAGTGTGCGGTTTGAAGCATATTTGCGACGGTGTATGTAACGAGCGCACTAGAAATGGGAGCAGCTTGTAATGTTAGACATTAGGTTTTTATGTACGGTGGGACATTATCAATCATCCAGCAAGATTGCAAGATGTTTTGGCTTGATTTACGGGCTTTTCGAACAGCACCACAATATGGAGCATTGATTTGCATATTTTGAAATATTTTGAAGTAAATTTAATAACTTCTGGTAAGTTTTATAATTTTTTCACTTATGTCCTGGAACACGAATGCTTTACTAAGCTTCTTTATCAGTTGAAATTACCTATAACAACCATTTTTGGACCCAACTAAAGTTTCACCAATGAAAACACTCTTCCCTAGAACACCAGCATCTCGACAGCTGAGAAATTGCAACGCCCCAACAATTCGATGGCCCGGAACAGCAAGATAGCAATTGTCAGAAAATCCGAACTCCATCCAAAACCGGGCCCTCCTTTTAGAGGCAGGTGAATCGTAAACTTAAAAATCGATTGTCTGTAAGGCATTCCATGAAGGTGGACAAAGAAAGGATATCAACGTAGGTTTCCATTGGAATGTCTTTCACGGGGCGCGCAAGTTATACTGGGATTCGAGACTCTCTCTTGATCGGACCCAAAAAACCCGATTTCCCGGTACCAAGCAGAGCCTCTACATAGCACCGAACCGGTCGAAAATTCAATCAGAAAATGTTTTACAGTTTTACTGCCGGTGCCGTACTCTTTGGAGTGGCCCAGGACGTTGGTGTCCCTTATCTGTTGCCTCACGGCTGACTTAACTCGTTTCATTGTTTAACGCTCTGAAATATCGAAATAATATTTTGTCCCTCATAACCCTATCTAGGGAGTGCCCTGGTTGGTAGTGAAGTGTGAATGTCGAAAGGAGCGAGGAAAGCGAGAGGGAAGAAGGGAAGTGTGGGATGAAATCGGAACCACCACCGAGCAAGTGTGGTGACCCGTGGGCATAATGTCGAGAAAAAATGGTATTGTGAAGTGAAAAGTTGTTGGAACCGTAATTCGTTTTGTTTTCGTATAAAGGATATTAAAATTGTATTCTAAATAAATCTAAATATTTTTTTTTCATTAAGTTAAAATACATTTAGAAGAGAAACAAAATTTCGTACCAAAAACTAAATTTACTCTGCGATCATTCACAATTTATACGATGTGTAATGCGCATTGCCTAACTAGCAGGCGCGAACAATGTTTGACAGTCGAACGAGAAAGGATATTTTAAATTCTAATTTCATGTTCAAAATTATTTATCATTATATGCCTAGTGATAAATATTTTACCTGAATAAAAATACTGCACCAACTTATCCATCTATCCATCAGCCCATCATCATCCTATGTCTCGTTAAATACACCCAAAACTTCCAATTGACAGAGGTGTACTGTTTGAACACTTGTTACACACAGCCTAACCTAAAATCTAGCCCTAAAGCAAACCCGGTGGGCCTGTGTGTTCAGTTTCCCATCCCAGTCGCGGGTATTCCAGTCTCGCGTTCCCGTAGCAAAAAGTACACCGTAATGATGAAGTCATTTCTGATGAAGTGAAGTGCAGCGCCCGAAGGATGTGTGTGTGGTGCTGGTCCCGAGGTGCCACATCATCTGTCACATTTCATTACGCTACCCTGTTCGATGCGACGTTATTCCCCCTGTTGTCCGTCCGGGTTGGTTGTCGCTGGAAGGCAACATATTTTTTTCATCCACCGTCACTGGTGACATTCACGGAGGTCATCCTAGCGTTACCAATACGATCGGTCCCGGGAGGGATGGTCGTGTACGGTACGGTATTCCCGTGCTCCAGGGGTTCGTTTGAATGGGATGTTGTTAATTGGTTTTATACGATTGCTACAATCGTAAAGTGTGCGGTTTGAAGCATATTTGCGACGGTGTATGTAACGAGCGCACTAGAAATGGGAGCAGCTTGTAATGTTAGACATTAGGTTTTTATGTACGGTGGGACATTATCAATCATCCAGCAAGATTGCAAGATGTTTTGGCTTGATTTACGGGCTTTTCGAACAGCACCACAATATGGAGCATTGATTTGCATATTTTGAAATATTTTGAAGTAAATTTAATAACTTTTGGTCATTTTTATAATTATTTCACTCATGTGCTGGAACACGAATGCTTTACTAAGCTTCTTTATCAGTTGAAATTACCTATAACAACCATTTTTGGACCCAACTAAAGTTTCACCAATGAAAACACTCTTCCCTAGAACACCAGCATCTCGACAGCTGAGAAATTGCAACGCCCCAACAATTCGGTGGCCCGGAACAGCAAGATAGCAATTGTCAGAAAATCCGAACTCCATCCAAAACCGGGCCCTCCTTTTAGAGGCAGGTGAATCGTAAACTTAAAAATCGATTGTCTGTAAGGCATTCCATGAAGGTGGACAAAGAAAGGATATCAACGTAGGTTTCCATTGGAATGTCTTTCACGCGGCGCGCAAGTTACACTGGGATTCGAGACTCTCTCGTGATCGGGCCCAGGAAACCCGATTTCCCGGTACCAACCAGAGGCTCTACATAGCACCGAACCGGTCGAAAATTCAATCAGAAAATGTTTTACAGATTTACTGCCGGTGCCGTACTCTTTGGAGTGGCCCAGAACGTTGGTGTCCCTTATCTGTTGCCTCACGGCTGACTTAACTCGTTTCATTGTTTAACGCTCTGAAATATCGAAATAATATTTTGTCCCTCATAACCCTATCTAGGGAGTGCCCTGGTTGGTAGTGAAGTGTGAATGTCGAAAGGAGCGAGCGACTCTTTTGGTGGCGGTCGATGGAGCTCGATGGGAATTGAGTTTTGCTTGGTAGAAGAAAACCAAACAGTGGAAAAGAAGATTGCTCATGATGGTTGATAGAATTTTTGGCCAGTGTTAAAGAGTTGTTAATCGTTCGAAATGAACAACTTAGCAGAATGTTAGGGAAAGTTTGGGTAGGATAAAGCATTTTATAGAGATGATAATAACAAGTGTACCAATAGTACAAAGCTCCTTCAGTTGCGCTAAGAACAACCGTGTAAGTTGAGGTTTTAGAAGTTATAAATAATATTAGTTTGAGTAGTAGTATGGGGCGGCCCAGTGGTATTTACGATAGCGGTACCGGTCTTCACACGGTAGGACCGAGGTTCGAATCCCGTCTGGACCGCCTCTCCGTACGCAGGACTGACTATCCAGCTACGGGTAAAACTAAGTCACAGAAAGCTAGCAATAACAGGCCAAGACCTCACGAGGTTGTAGTGCCAAGGAAGAAGAAGTAGTAGTAGTATTTTACATATTCAAGTAGTACATACCTAGGTCTTATTAATTTTGATTGGTCCTCTATGTCTTTATTCTTTTATCAACGTAGGTTTCCATTGGAATGTCTTTCACGCGGCGCGCAAGTTACACTGGGATTCGAGACTCTCTCGTGATCGGGCCCAGGAAACCCGATTTCCCGGTACCAACCAGAGGCTCTACATAGCACCGAACCGGTCGAAAATTCAATCAGAAAATGTTTTACAGATTTACTGCCGGTGCCGTACTCTTTGGAGTGGCCCAGAACGTTGGTGTCCCTTATCTGTTGCCTCACGGCTGACTTAACTCGTTTCATTGTTTAACGCTCTGAAATATCGAAATAATATTTTGTCCCTCATAACCCTATCTAGGGAGTGCCCTGGTTGGTAGTGAAGTGTGAATGTCGAAAGGAGCGAGCGACTCTTTTGGTGGCGGTCGATGGAGCTCGATGGGAATTGAGTTTTGCTTGGTAGAAGAAAACCAAACAGTGGAAAAGAAGATTGCTCATGATGGTTGATAGAATTTTTGGCCAGTGTTAAAGAGTTGTTAATCGTTCGAAATGAACAACTTAGCAGAATGTTAGGGAAAGTTTGGGTAGGATAAAGCATTTTATAGAGATGATAATAACAAGTGTACCAATAGTACAAAGCTCCTTCAGTTGCGCTAAGAACAACCGTGTAAGTTGAGGTTTTAGAAGTTATAAATAATATTAGTACCGGGGGCGGCCCGGTGGTGATGCGACAGCGGCGCCGGTCTTCTAATTGAATTGAACTAAAAAAAAAAAGTTTTTCAAATAACTGGCTTATTCTTTAGAAGAAGTTAAGATTTATATTAAATTATCATCTCCTTTAGGTAAACTAACATCATGGTCATAATGGTTTTTCATGGCGTTTTAAAGTCCGAGATAATAATGACAGGAACGGATATCGAATCCCGTTCTGATCGTGTTTCGGAACAGCGGACTGACTAATCAGCTAGCAGTAAACTAAGTCAAGAAAGCCAAAAATGGCAGGACGAAACCTTCCGAGGGTTTTTAGAGCCAAAGAAGAAGATGGTGGTTTACAACAGATTTTAAATAGGATCCACAATAGGATTCTATGAATTTCTTGCAAATATTAGCAGAACTATTTTATTTACCGATATACTTTGGATATTTTCACATACATATACTTTAAAAGAGTGCAAAACACAGCTAAACAATTCGTTTATTCAAAACCAGCTTTCAATATATGAATTACTGTTTTTGATAATGCAAAAAACTATGTCCTGCTGTCTCTCCTTAACCCACAAGATCTCGAGCAAAGCAAACTAACCTCCTAAACGAAACTCCGCGTGCTCGCTTGGTTGCGGCGATTGATAAGAATTGTAAAACCGCCACGGTACCTCATTAGCATAATTTGATCGTAATCCCGAAACAGAGCGCAATACACCATCGGGTGATTTTTATAAATTCGCAACCGTTTACCAACAACACCCCGTTTCCACCCGACCGTTTTGCTTTTCTAACAAACCGTAACAACCCGTCCCGTAACACTCCGTTCAGCTCGCGCGCGCTCTCACTTTCCGTTAGCTGCAAATTGATAAAACCCTCGTAAATCACGAGCCCTACGACGAACGGCAAAAGGCTTCGATGATAAGGATCGTTTACGACGTTTAAGTCGAAGGGAGTCAAACGGCAGCATCCCAACACGGCCACACCGCGATCGACAAGCAGCAGGTTATGTAGATTTTCCGGCGCTCGTCGGGAGCGCTTTCTCACCGAAACAATCTTTTCGCGCACTCACCGAACGTGACGTTGTATCCTGGCGGGCGATGCTGTACCTGGGTGCGAGCACCACCATCGCTACGTTCAACAATCAAAGAATCGCGAACCGCCCGACCTGTGCTCGGCACCCGTAAATGGGATCGTTTTACGCTACTCAAAAATCACTTTGAAGCTACCGAAAGAAGGCTCCCGGGGAGGGGTGGAAGTTACTGGTGAGAAGATGGGTGAGATGTTTTTGTGTGTGCCAAGTTGTGCTTAAGGCCACGCGAAAGCACGCGAATCGCGTCACGGAACGAACGTCTCGTGGCTGATGGCGGTTACGTACGTATGTACGTCATAATTTATTATGCTAATTTCCACCGAATACAAATGACTGCTCTTTTATCAACTGGTGCTTATCTGCGCGCAGTTAATTCTTCTTTTCCGCTTGTTGGTGGCGTGACCGGGTGACGGTGGGTGCACCGTCCGGGAGTAAGGGAGAGTGTCGTTCTATTGTTCCTACCGCTGACACAACTGTTGGTTGGTACACATTGGTTGGACACACTTTTTCACGTCTCGTGTCGCTTTGTGTAATCAGTCCGATTTTGTAGCTCTACGATACGTTTTAGAGAGTGATTGTGTAATAGTTGAAGTTTGCCTTTCTTTTTTCAGCTTAAGAACGGTTCTCTTTTCTTTTTGCTGTTTTCTCTTTTTGTGTATTTTTGTTTGTTTTTCTTTCATTAGAAGATATTTTATCTTTGATATTTTTGTTATTGTATTTTGAAAGATTTTAATTTAACCTATAATGGTTTTACTTATTAGTTTGCTTATTTTTGTTAGTTTATGTTGATTTTTTAATTGTCATATTTTCCTACATGATTTGTGTATTTTTGTTATCTCTTATCTTATTTTTATTCAAACATTTTTTGTGTTCGTTACTATCTTTGCAATACTTTTCCATACTTCAGAGATTTTTTTATGGAACACAACAAATAAGTAAAACAAGCTTACCGATACAGAAATTTTGTGCTAAAAGTGTGACAAAAACTTAACCGAATAATGCTCAAAATGTATTTAATAATAAAACATTGCAGGGGAGTGTTAAAATTTTAAAATAATGCAGTTAGTAACAAAGAACTATGAATAACTTCTAACAAAATAGAGAAAGTGTAATATTTGGTTAAAATTTTAGATTTTTTTTTTCATACATGAAGTCTTTAGAAATTTTTGAAAAAAATTCTAAGGAACTAAAAGTTACAAGAATTAAAATAAAATTATTAAAATTAATTTCAAGAAAGTTTAACAAGTCTTGAACTTAAAGTCTTTAGTAGATTCATCGTACTTAAACTGTTTGGTTCGTTGGTTTAAAGAGGCTTCGAGCCATTAGCCTTATCTCGACTCCTAAACCTTGCTTAGTACACAGAGCAAAAAGATATGTAAAACATTTTTCTGTTCGTTTATCTACCACTAATCGCATTCGGGAAAAGGTCTTGATTTTTTTAATTGATTTCATTTAAGAACCGTCAATTAACCGAACAATCATGACCCGTCGGTGCCGGAAAAAAGCAATTTGCTGAGGGGTGAAAAACAAAGAAAAGATATGCAAAACACTTGTACTGCTCTACTGTGCAACGAAAACCCACTTCAAGTTAAACACATTTCCCGACAGGAACAACCTTTCGGGTAAGTGAAACAACACCGTGTTAGCCCTACCCAACCGACGGAACGCACCACGAGAAGCTGTCTCGCAACAACTCCAAACACCCACCCCAACACAGGAGTATAATATCCTCACGCAAAGAAGTTTTTCCCAGTGCAGAACCGGATGATGGAGGCAAAGTTTTCCCCGAGTGAAATTGAGAGATCGCTATCGTCGGCGGTATCGCGCATCACCGCAAATCACGTTGGCCGCACCAACGGCTGGCCTGGGTGGAAATTTAATTTGTAATCAACTGCTCAAATGATGCCGAACTGGGTAAAATGAAATCACTGTCGTCGGCGTTTGTCTTGTACGCGGTTTGTGTCACGCGAGTTCTTGTCCTTGTTTTTCGCTTGAGTACGAAAAAAGCGAACTGGTTTGGAAGAAAATGAGCCTTGTATCTCCCTGCGCTCTTGCTTTGTCCCCAAAAGACAGTTGGAAGAACTCATTACGGTTATATGATTATGGCAAACAATAAAAGCGGCATCATATTTTCCGCGCCCAGGCCCGCGTTTGGTTATTATTGTTTTTCTCCGCCGAGCCTTTTGGGTTCGCCTTTTATTTTGGAGTAGAGAAGGAAATGAGCAATTTCCGATTGTCACTGGTATCGGTGTCGCAACAAGAAGCGCTCGAACAACAGCATGAAGTTTGCTCGCGAGCCGTAAAACCATTAGAATGTTGCTGACCGAAAATTTCCAATGAGTGTTTCGTACGAAAATTGCTTTATAGCACCGCGAAAAGCGTTACGGATGTGTTGGGCAGTTTAGGTTTCGAACTTTCGCGCGATAACAATCGCTCAGGGTTTTGTGATTTGTGGGGATGTTCGATGGAATGATTGCTAGGTTCTATTTGACCGACATTTTTTTCCTTGAGCAAACGTTGTGTAATGACAGAGGCGAAGTTAAGCATTATTATAAATACAAATGTGTTTTCGGTTTTGTTTTAATGGAAACTCAAACAAACCGAACGATGGTAACAGGAATGCATCAAAAACTCAGTTTAATTAAGAAAACTGCTTAGAAAATAGGTTGGATTATCATAGACCCCATTATTAATACATTTTTTTTAAGTTTCTTACAATTTAAAATGTTCAAACACGCGGGACCAAATTTTTGCTGAAATCCTTTTAGTGCTATTGAAACTTTTGTACCAGCTTATTATTACTAAACATATTAATTATCTTAATTGACAACAACAAGATTAAAATAATTGTGAAAAATAATTAAAGTGAAATGTTATATTTGCTTATTTATAACAAACATAAACATGTTTCTTAACATAAAAAAAGATTATCAGTTCATTAGTGATGAGAAAAACGGCTCCGAAGCCGGAGCCGGCTCCGACCGGTTCCAATAATTTTCGGAACCGGCTCCGGAGCCGTTAGTTCGGAGCCGTTAGTTCACCGTTAGGCCGTAAGGAGCCTGCTCCGGAGCCGTTAGTTCGGAGCAGGCTCTGGAGCGGGGAAAACACTGTTCCGGGACAATTTAAATGATTCTTAATGTTATCATTAGAAGAATAATATGCATCAAGCAAGTATTACGATATTGTTACGATAATTATTTTGCAAAGTGCATAGTGATAACGGCATCAAAAAATGGACTCTTTACGGCCTAACGGCAAACTAACGGCTCCGGAGCCGTGGGTGCGGAGCCGGCTCCGGGCTAAAACCGGAGCCGGTTCCGGAGCCGTTTAGTCGGAACCGGCTCCGGAACCGTGGGTGCACTCCGGAGCGCACATCACTACAGTTCATCAAAAATTAGTAGCAGACAAACGCGAATAAATAAAATTATCAAAGACAGGAACAAAAATAAAAACAAAATAAAATAAAAAAGCATTAATGGATAGAACACGAAACTGATAAATAAAAGAAAAACACAAAAATCTAAAATAAGAAACAAAAAACATATAATTAACAAATCAAAGGAGCATTGTCAGCAAGCAGCAGTAACTAAAAATGGTGAAATCAATTTTAACGCTCGTTGCAACTATACATATTTTCAACTGTTTTGTTTTGTTCTGTTCTTCATTTTTGTGATCTTATCAAGTCTACATTTAAGTTTTGCTTTGATTTGTAAGTTTTCTTTTATAAGACATGTTTGTTTTATAGAAATACTTAATTATTTTAAAGATGTTATCGGTAATCTTTAACTCATTATTTTCCTTTTTAACAAGTTTTTAGCCAAATTTTCGCACTATTTTAAAATAATTTAATACACCTATTTTCATTATTGAACTTTAGATTTCAAATTGGAACTCTACTCTCTACTGAAACGTTCGCTTAAAAACGTCGCTAATCGTTTTATTACGACACCCGAATGGTTTCATTGCTTGCGCAAATCCCAGTGGAAAAATTAGCCTGTCTTTCGCTACTTGACAGTCATAAAATATGTGTGATTTCTTGCCAGCTGCCCCACCATATGGGAACCTTTGCCGGATCCTGTCACAAACCTACAAACCCTTGGCAAATTATTAACTTCCATCTCATATTGTCGGATTAAGCGTTGCAATCAGTGGAAGAGAATATTATTTATATTTTCTAGCAAACCAAACCGCACGCTAGAGCGAAAACCAATGGGGGAAAAAGCCAGTATCTTCCCAGGAACTAAGGGAAACCCTCAACGAAAAGGGACAGTTCTTGAGCATCTTCACACAACGGCAACCTGGTAGCCTTGCAGTTAAAAATCGGCTTTACTTGATTGCCGTCGCAAAAGGGCTAAAGGTTTAGGCTGTTTCAGTTTCGGCAGTCCAACCACCGGGCCAAAAACCATACTGGTCCTTAAGATTCTTGCCTAGCGTGTTTGTGTTCGTGTGTGTGTGAAATCCCACCGGGGGGTCACCCGCTTCCCCATCGACTGTGCGATGGATGAAAAGAAGATAAATTTTATTGGCCTAATTTGGTGGTGCACACGGTAGTGTCCTTTGATCCCCTTCGCGTCACGTGTAGTTTTGTTGATGGCGGTCATATTTATTGTCGCTATCATCAACACAACCCGTAGCAAAAGCCGTCGGGAAAAGCGATCCCACAACGTTGTCAACAAGCGATGCAAATCGGCTTATTTTCTTATTTCCTGTTATTATTATTATGTGTGTGTGTGTGTGTTTTTCCTGGTCAGATCAAATCCGGGACGAGTTATGGTAGATCCTGTGGCGAAGGACCGCATTCGATAGTGTAAAGTACCAATCGATAGGGCGAGATAGGGAGAGACTGTGTGAGATGATGCAGTTTGACCTACGGGCCAAGTGGATGTGTCTTTTTTTATTCGTCCTTAACGAACCAATAACAACCTGGTCAGTGTCTTGTTGATGATGACATTGATGTGATTTCGGTGTGTCTTCCTTTATGTTACGATGACCTCATCAACACTTCTTCCTTTACCATTTCTAATACTTTGTCGCCTCCTCTTATGAATACCAGTTTTATTTCCCTTTATGTTAAAGAGCTCTTAGACATTCAACTTTGATAGAATAGTGTGGTTGTAAGTAGATAGGTAAAAATAAGCGTAGAATGTCTTCAGAAGGAAGTAGAAAATGGAATTCAAATTATTATTTTCAATACAATAAAGAACAAACAATCAAAGTAAAACAATTACAGGTTTAAGAACATTGGCTTCTTTGTCAAATTTCAAGAGCTTAAAGTTCGTCAAGTTTGCCATAAGTTTAGTAATTTAGATTTGTGAATTGTAACCAATGTGCAGTGAACCAATTTACAGCGTTTCTCGATAGATCTGAGGCATACGTCAATTGAAGATTCATCATCGTCAAGCAAACTTCGATAAGCGGCAATTGAACTGCAAATGTCATATGCATTCTAAGACATGCGGGAACTTGAACTACAAACAGCGTCAATTGAACTGGACCACTCTAGGAACGGATGGTTCCTATCCCGGAACTAAATGTTCTTTTCACAGGCGATGTATTTTTTGGTTGAAAAGTTGAAATTTACCTAAAAACGAATTAAACGGTTCTGCTAATTTACCCCTAGTTCAATTTTGAGGCAAATTTCATCTTTTCACCCGACAATACACCGCCTGTGAAAGGAACGTTTGTTTCCGGGATCGCAGCCATCCGTTCCTTGAGTAGTCTAGTTCAATTGACGCTGCTTGAAGTTCAAGTTCCCGCATGTCTTAGAATGTATATGACATTTGCAGTTCAATTGCCGCTTGTCGAAGTTTGCTTGACGATGATGAAACTTCAACTGACGTATGCCTCAGATCTATCGAGAAACGCTGTATTGCGTGATGATTCTTCGCGCACTTAATTTTCCTTTTCCAGTCACCCAATTCAATCATCGCAAGCTAGTTAAGGGTCAATCACTTTTACATGTAGTTGAATTTTTCGAAACTAAACAGAAAATATATCTCACTTTACCAAAACTTTTGCTCCTGCTGTCCTCCCGTTTATGATCCGCCTGTTCCGAAGGTGACAGAAAAGAAATTGCCCATCAATAAGTAACAACTGCAGAACATAAAAAACAACCGTACCACTATCTGCTTCTGTGAACCTTCTCACGCTACAAGGTAGGAGTGGAAAACAATCTTTATTACCAGCATCTTCGTAAGGAGGTTTGGAAACACCTCGAAGCAGCAAAAACGGCGATTGGTCAACGGCGCAGTAATGATAGGGTGGCAAAAGAATCACTTTTCCCTGTGCACTCTTCTAGAGAATAAGGTTGTATGATTCGCGGATACGGGAGAGTGTCATAAAAAATGATAAATATTGAATTACTGTTCGGTGACCCTTGTGAATGGACAATGGCGAAAGCAGAAGACGCATAGACGCATTTTCCAAAACGCACTAGAATTCAATTTCTATAATTTCGTAAAGTTAGATGGCTCGACACGTTTGCGCTCACTTATGATTCGAACCGGAACACCCCTGTGTTTTAGTTTGAGGGTGAGGTTTTCTTCTACTTGGGAAATTAGGTTTTGTTTTTTTTTGGGAAATCGATATATCTCGCTATGATTACAACCACTCCAAGTATGAGCACAATGCGAAACGAAAAATAAGATCAGTAGAGTATTGTTTCTGCAGATAATTATGAAAGCAAATATTGAAACAAGACAAAAGTTGCCAGAAGTGTCACAAGATGGGAATAATAACCAGGATCTTGGAATACTACTCAACCGATCCAGAATCTTGGAGTCTTCTAACCGATGTTAAATGTCTTGAGCGCGTATGCCAATATCTGTATTAACTTGAAGATGTTAGTTCAAACATCTATGCACTATTCTCAATTATTTTAACATCCCTAACAAGTCTATGATAAGATCGCTTAAGTTTTTGCATTATCCTTGCTTGCTGGAACACTATGCAGTCCATCCTATCACAAATAGATAGCAATCATGCGTTAACTCGGTCGTGTGTTATCAAGTATCAAATAGGGATAAACGCTTGAGGAGTAACTTCAAACAATTATTCTATGGTTTCCAATCCAGAGAAATTGAAAAGAACATTATAAATCAACAAAGAACTTAATAAAATTCTTCTTTTTTTACTAAAGGATAGGATTCAGGATTCAGTTGTAAGATAAGCGACATGGTTATGGTTATTCTTTGAAGATTTTAAGTTCAAAATGCTTTACTATCTCCTACCCTGGAGATGGTACTAGCCAGAATGCTGCAAAAGGCCTTTCCCAATAGATATACTAGAGAGTGCAGGACTAATTTACCAATTAATTAACAAAAATCCACCTACCTTTTACTGCCCATCAAACGGGAAAATCACACCACTGCAGGAGAAAACTCTTCACCAAACAATCCGCAATCACCTGTATCGTCGATTCACACCAGCACACTACGCACCGGTCTCGCATAGTTACTTCACTCTGCACTGCTTTACTACTTCTTTGCCGCAAGCCGGCTAGGTACTGGGGATTGTTACCTGCAAAGAGGGCTAGATAAGCGAACCAGGTACGAGTACACAAGCTCTCACATCTGGCGTGCTGTAAACTACTGATTCATCACAGTGCTGTACATTAAAAAACCGGTCACTTTACTAACATCATGATTCATATCCGCGAGATCTTATCTGAGGACCGTTTGTCTAGGGCAAGTTCAGGGTGCTCGCAAGATTTATGTTCACAGCTTCAGTTCTTCCGCAACAACTGCACTATACCAGCTGTTGACCGATAGGGCAGACGTGCAACTTAGTATCTCTAAGCGGCTGTCACTAACATGCAACGAATGGCAGCCAAATGACTGACAACAAGCATATCATGATTTGCATTTTATGTTGGGAACACTATCTCTAGCTTGACAGCTAATTAATAGTTTCTTAACTGGAAAAAAACGAACTTTACTTTTCGAAAACAACGCAACCATTACTTTATGAGACAAATTTATTAAACTTCAATATATCATATACATCCACTTCAATTCAATATATTTATAAAATACATCTATATATATATCTTTTTTTCAACCTGACTAAACTAAACGTACAAATTGTGATGGAATGTCGTCGCTACACTACGCGGTCATAAATATTTGCAATCGTTTCCTTATCCGCTTTCTTCCAAACGCATATTTCTGTACTTTCAATCATCGTCATCTTTCAATACTTTCAACAAATACTAAAAACACATTTCTTGTTCATACTCTACCATAGATACTGTTTTCTCGCCCAACCTTCTTCACACTTTGATAATACATTCTCTTCCTTTCCAGCTAGGAGGAAGTGGGTGACATAACAAACCGTGGGGAAGATATCATCATACGGGAGAACTGATCTACGGTTATCAGTACGCTTGGTAAAAGCGGGAAAAGGGGTGAGGGTGAAAGGGGGGAACAAGACGAGGGGTGTATGATATACATGCTTGGCTGATGTCATTTGTCCTCCCCCTCCCCGGGGGGTTTCATAGGTGCGATGATCGTACGATCGATGATCATCGTTGGTGTTCTTGTTGTTCAGGGTTTTACAGCGTTTCTCGATAGATCTGAGGCATACGTCAGTTGAAGTTTCATCATCGTCAAGCAAACTTCGACAAGCGGCAATTGAACTGCAAATGTCATATACATTCTAAGACATGCGGGAACTTGAACTTCAAGCAGCGTCAATTGAACTAGACTACTCAAGGAACGGATGGCTGCGATCCCGGAAACAAACGTTCCCTTCACAGGCGGTGTATTGTCGGGTGAAAAGATGAAATTTGCCTCAAAATTGAACTAGGGGTAAATTAGCAGAACCGTTTAATTCGTTTTTAGGTAAATTTCAACTTTTCAACCAAAAAATACATCGCCTGTGAAAAGAACATTTAGTTCCGGGATAGGAACCATCCGTTCCTAGAGTGGTCCAGTTCAATTGACGCTGTTTGTAGTTCAAGTTCCCGCATGTCTTAGAATGCATATGACATTTGCAGTTCAATTGCCGCTTATCGAAGTTTGCTTGACGATGATGAATCTTCAATTGACGTATGCCTCAGATCTATCGAGAAACGCTGTAACGTCATAACAAACCCATGATTTTGTCAATTTAAGTACAGCACATACTATATAGACCACACTTAAGCGATTCTAAAAAACAGTGTATTAAGTGTTGTAATACTTTCACGAGGTTGTGTTGTAATACTTTAAGGGAATGTTCAGTTTTTTGTCAAGAATACTTTGTTAAATTGATTCAAGAGAATAGTAAGTAACACGTTGATGTTTTCATCTGCTCTTACACACATTAAAAATGCCCATTGAAGTGGGGATATTGGAATGTAAATTCCAGAACTAGCTATAAAGTGGGCAGGGAGTGAAGTCTAATGGAAAAATTAAGCTTGATCTTCGGCTATGACATGAAACGTAAACACATACACAAGTTAACAGAGATACTCCAACGTCTTCAGTAGATAAGATCGAGAGTAGCGTCTGCTCCGTTCCATGATAAGAACACCCGCAGCACGGTTTGCCGTTGCTTTGCTCCGTCCCGATCTTCGTCCTATCTACGATAGCTAAGTGATTGTTGCTAGAGTAGAAGTAGCGTGTATGGGGATGCGTGACTTAAACCATGATCACTGCCTAATCTACCGCCAACGTGGTCCGAGTACCCGGGTAAACTACACACAGAGACAAACATCTTGTAGTACACGTACCTATTCTGTTCTAAGCCTTCCAAAAGGACAAGGACGACCTACCCATTATTCCTATCAAGTTCCAAATGAGATTCTCATTCCACGCAGTGAATTCAGTGTTCCTTCGGGTCTGATTACTTCTGTTGGTTTCACTTGCAGCGCACAACATTCATTCGTATTCTAGTTACGTTTAGTCTTCTATTCTGTTCTACGTTCTATCCCCGGTGTCAGTTCACCACCCCATTGCTAGTTCATTTCTTCCAAATGTATTATGTTTTTGTTTTGTTTTGTTTTTTTCCTATGCTTTGCATGCTTTGCTCTAGAGCTCATCTATGTATTCACTTGCTACTTGTCTAGTTTTCGCTATTTTTTGTTAGCTCGATTTAGCTTCTCTTTTCCCATACTTCTTTGCGATTGTTCGTGTTATCGCATTTTTTTTTGTAGTGCTGTTTTTCTTTCACTCTCTCTTTCGTTCTCTTTCATATTTTGTTTTTCATCCAATTAACGTCATAAGTCAGAAATCAATAATCCACCATTGGCTTTTCTGTGCTGCTTTCTGTTTGTTGAGGTTGTTGCTTCTTGTTTTGTTGTGTCCTCTCTGGTGCTTGCGTAAGATCGCACGCGCGTACGAGCGAGAAGATTGTTTAGTGTTCGTTTAGGAGAAGAAAGTAAAGAAGTGTTGTTTTGTTTTTAAAAAGGACACATGTTTTCTTTTTAAAACGAGTTAAAAATTAATGTATGTTAGTTAATACCTCAAGCACAAGCCAGACGCACGCTTGAAGCTTAATGTAGCATAAGAAAAATCATAATTTTAGGTAAAAACACGTAAACTAGGTGTGTGAGTGTGAGAGTATGCACTTTTTAGAGTAAGAAAATAAAAGATGAAAAGATGAATTATTCGACTTTTCTACACACTAGTTTGATATGAGAATACGTGGGGAGTGCAGGTGCCGTGAAGTAGTTGTGTGTGGTGTGGTAGCCGTGCGGTGGTTGGGTGATACATTCATTTGCTTTGCCAAGAGGTGCATTTGTATATGTGTGCACATGAGTATCAGTTGCAGTTGCGTGTAAAACCAGACCAGATAGTATAGTAATTTTGCTTGTGTCTTAACAATTATTCTTTGCTTATATTGAGAAAAGCAAACAAACACTCAGTCCTACATAAAACGAATTGCAAACATTGAACTAAAACAATTAAGCTAACTAAATTCGGTTACACACACACCCGTCTAGGCACGTCCATATTTTACTAAAACAATTAACTAAATCAATGAACTAAATCTGAAGATAAAAACCTCCTTGAAGATAGAATGCTCTGCGTAAAGATGACATCTGGTTAAAAAAAGTTAGAGACATTATAGAATTTTCCTTTTTTTCCTATTTCGAGTGCAAAGTGCGCAACGTCAAGAACAAACGACCGAAATGTTAGGTTAGCTGTGCTCCTTAGTGTGTAAAAAGTTCCTTAGATTTGGTTTAAGTACGTCGTAAATACCTTTTACTTCCCTTTCACTTCTGCTTTCTTTTACTAGTGTGGTGCTTCCTTTTTTTCTTGTATATATTTCACTCTTTCTGTGCAATTGCAGACGTGTTTGTGTGTGTGTGAGAAAAAGATGATTAACAACAGTGTTTGCTTATGATTTGTTTTGTGTGTGTGTTTTTGTTACATTGAAGAATGTACTATCTTAACAGCGTTTGAATACTATATGCCATTATCTCTCTTATTATATGCCTTGTATGGGTGGCTATTGGATTTGTTCGAAAGAAACATTTTTGGGGTGCAATGTGCAATGTATTTTCGGGGATGGAGGATGTTTTATTCATAATGAATGGAATGAAACAGTTTAATGATAATGCAATGGGTGTGAAAGTATAAGAGAGCAATGAATGGAAGACAGATACTTAACGTTTAAAGGCGAAACATAACAACAAAAAAAAAGCTGCAAGGGACCGGCGGCTGGTACACAAACCCAACGAAAGCGCGTCATTGAAAACGTAAAACATTCCGTAAAGGCCAAGCGCATACATAGGAGAAGGGATTCATCTTAGTAGAAAAGGCTCTCGTTTGCTTTGTTCGGGGAAAGGTGGTGCACGAGCGGTCTTTTGCTTCGTGTTTCGCTTTTTCGCCTTTGTTGAAAGGTTGGTTGCTTAGCGATTTGCAGTGGTGGTGGTGGTGTTGATTGGTATTGGTTTGTTTTGGTTGGGCAGGCAGACGACGCGAACCGTACCGTAACTAAACGACAAACCGTTCGGCATTGGTCGCACCGTCAATCAACTCAAGCAGGGCGTCCAGCCGGAGGTACAGCTCCGAAAAGCGCTCATATTCATTTCTGCTTATGACTAAACATCCTCATTCCATTATTATGTCCGGTTTCGCTAGTGACAGCATCTTACCACTGCCGGAACCGATCATCGCACCGTTTCCCGCACCTTCCACCACACTTTTCTCATCGAACGGTGGCCCGGCAAGGGATGAATCCTGCATCGGCAACGGTTTAGCGACACCGATACGTACCACACCCTTGGCGGCACCCTTCAGCGCCTGTACCGCTTGATCGAGCGAAGCATTCTCGAGGATCGTATCGTTTACGAACAGCAAACGATCGCCGGGTATGAGTCGGCCATCGAGCTGGGCCACACCGCCCGGCACAAGCGAACGGATAACGATCAGCGTATCGTTCGGATCGAGCGGATCTTGGTAATCGAGGATGGAAAAGCCCAAGCCACGCTCTCCCTTGATTAGTTCGATAATCTGTGGCTCGGAGCTCCACATTGCTAGCCCCGTTAGTGGTTCGAGGCTGCGGGATTTAATTTTGGAAAATCCATCCCCGACGCCGACACCACCTGAACCGCCACCAATTCCGGTACCGTTTGTAGTGGCTAAACTACCGTCCGATTTCGCTTTAACCAAACGCTCCGAAGGTGTTAGACTGCCGTGCAGCTGCGGATGATGATGCTGCGTGTTGCGCTTGGCGATGTCTTGCTCAAGCGAACTGATGAGCTGCTCCTCGGTAAAGCGCAACAGATCCGGATCACCCCGGGCGCACACCATACACACATCCTGTGGTAGCTCCTTCAGGATCGACACCACCTTTAGATGGTTCATACCGAGCAGCCGCTGTCCATTAACCTCTGAAAGGGGGAAAGAATAATTCTAAATACCGCGAGAAAAGTCTGTTGAACAAACATTCCTTACCGAGCAATTCATCACCCGAACGCAACAGCCCATTCTGTCCTACCGGTCCCTCCGGCAGGATCGACCGGATGTAGTGATGTGGACGCACCTCCTTGCCACCCTCCACATCGACCGTACCCTCGAGCGAAATGCCCAACCCGCTCGATGCAGCAAACTTGCGAATGTTTGCCACTATGATCTGCACCTCCGGGCCCAAAATGTTGGTCCACTTCTTCACGATGTACGCACTGTCCGGGTCCTGGTCTGGGGCAGCTTCCTCCACTGTGGTTGTGCCCTTTAGCGAGCTACGCAACTTCACACCAGCATTCTGATGATGTCGTGCGATTGCCACCGGATTCGTAGCATCCATAAGCACGTTCGGTTCTTCCAACGCGCCACTACCATCACCGATGATCGTTGCTTCCTTAATCTTTTCCCGATACTCTTGCGTGTCGATTGAATCTTTCGCACGGGATAGCTTTTTGTGGCCAGCCATAAGCACGGCGGAAGTGTCACCGCCCATACCGATGATTTCGGTCTCGTCTAGGTCTTCCTCGGTCTCATCCTGCAGCTCGTGCTCCATTCCCTGAGTGCGTTGCAGCGCTTGCGGTGGCAGTATGTCGAGGATGTTGCTACCGTACTTGGACAGATCGGTTGGAACGAGGGGTGGTGGTGGGGTGGCCGGTGTTGGCGGTTTCATCTCATTCGCGGCGATCGCTTGCTGCAGCTGATCGTACTTCGGACCACGCAGATAACGCTCGAGACACAGCTTTACCACGTGACCGCTCTGTTTCAGCACGTCCACCGCCTGATGGTTGGAGAAACCGTGCAGCGACTGACCGTCCACCTCGATAATGCGATCGTTCACCTGTATCTTGCCACTCAAATCGGCCGCACTGCCCGGCGAGACGCTCTTCACGAAAATGCCGGACAGTTCCTCCTTCTCGCACACGTACCCCGCAATCGTGATGCCCAACCCGTTCTGATCCTTGCGCAATTCCACCGTAAACACCTCGGTCTCGGGGAAGTCGGGCAGTGGGCTTTCCTTGCCGAACGGATTGTCCAACCCGGGGCTGTCTAGGTTTGTGATGGAGTACACGCCATAAATATCGCCGAATCCAGAATCGGCTAGATATTGTTTCAGTTTAAGCGGGTTGGCCAGCAGCACCGTTGGCACGATAGCGGAATGATCGTACT
Organism: Anopheles maculatus; assembly: GCA_002091835.1. Classification (NCBI taxonomy): domain Eukaryota; kingdom Metazoa; phylum Arthropoda; class Insecta; order Diptera; family Culicidae; genus Anopheles; species Anopheles maculatus. Next base: position 549,068 of record KZ061562.1, read on the forward strand.
CGGTGCTTCCTACCGTTGCCGGATCGATTGGCCGCGCTACGACGAGCTGTACGTGCGTGCCGGACTGGCGCAGCACGGATGCCACCTGTTCCGAGACCATCTCGTGCAGATTAACATCACCGATCTGCAGGATCTGATCGCCACTCTTGAGCCTTCCGTCGCGATCTGCCACACCACCGGCCAGTATCGTTTTGACGGTGACACCTGTTGCCCGGGCGCCAATAATACCGAACCCTAGCCCGGTGCCGTCGTTCACCAGCTCGATATCGAGTATGCGGGACCAATCGGCTGGCGTAACGCCAGCAACGATCGTTTCCGGTACGGATTTCGGTGAATCGGCAAACGGTCCGCCGAGCGGATGCTGATCGGTTTGCTCGGGGTGAAGTTTGTGATGGTGGTCCTGGAAGATGAACGAAGGAGAAATTAGCAAAAGGAAGCTCAGTGTTTAATACACGCTTGCACTTGTCATCGGTGGGGTTCTGAAGGAACTTTAGGGGATCTTGTATTGGATACTGAGATTCTTTGAAATCAAATGCTGTGGTTAACAAATAACAAATCCCAAAGCTTAGGTTCAAAGGGTAAAGAAGATCCTCAATATGAAGGCCCGTCGATTCAAGAATCGAAGCCAGTCGAAGCTGTCCGTATATGAGCAGAAGCCACAAAAAGAACGGTTGAGTGACATAAAGACCTATAGAATCACTTTTCTACGACGCATCAACGCCATCACCCCTACCACGGCCTGCCACGCCCCCCTATCCATGTAAACGGCCTAAAAGGACTTTACGAGATAGCTCGTCCGGTGCCATTCTCATGACATGAACAGCCCACAGGACCCTGGTGAGCCTTATTCGCTGTACGATGGTGAGATTGCCGTAAATCTCATAGAGCTCGTCGTTGTAGCGGCACATATGGAGCTAAAAACCCTTCTGAGCATCTTCCTCTCGATCGCGGCTAAGAGGGTTTCGTCAATTTTGAACAAAGTCCATATCTCAGAGGGGTATGTGAGTACTGGGACTATAAAGGTTCTGTACAGTCCCAGCTTCGTCCGTCGCGACAGGTATTTTGAGTGGAGAAGTTTCCTCAGGCAGTGGAGTATGACCGATTGGCAGCCAGCACCCTTGCGCGCAACTCAACGTCTATGTTGTTGTCGGTGCTGACTTTTGACCCCAGATAGGTGAAGTTTTGGACGACTTGGATGTCTATGTCATCAGCGTATGCCAAGATCTGGGGTGACTTATAGAAGATGGTCCCGAAATTTCCATCTCCGAGTCGCAGATGCCCCTTTCTAGCGCCAGATTGAGTAGGAGAGACAAGCAAGCCCATCTCCCTGGCGCAGGCCCTTGGTGGTATCTAACGTATAGAATTAACCTGTCGTTAAAAAATGCAGGAACAATGTCCTGGCCAAACAAATATCTTTCTTTACTGCAGTAGACATCGTCCTCATAGCAGAACAAAAACTTCTGTAACATTTTGTTAAACGGTGTCTCTTCATAACATCCAAACGATACTTTTAAAAACTATTTTGTTTTGATGAAATGTTCCAAAGCTCCGTGAAATGTCCAATTCCGCCGATGATTGATAAGGGTCAACCCGATAATGAGGAGAGCAATTATCTGCTTCAATAATTTCCATCATTCTAAAGGTGCTCGCTCGCTCGCTCGCTAAAATTAGAAAATCGATTATCGACACCCCAGTGACAAGTGCATGGGTGTGTGCGTGTGTTGTGCCCTTGAAAAGACATGGAAAAAATAAAACAGTAAAATACTTGAACAATCGAAGGCACCTCGAACAGCGACGGTTCGTTGGTCAGCTTCATCGATGCATTCAGCAACTGTTGCGCATCCAGCGGCTGTTGCTGTAGCGTTGCTGCCTGTCCCATTGATCCACCACCAGCGACGGCCAGCTGGGAATGGTCGAGTAGATTCAGCTTTGGCTGCGTAACCACCAGCATACCACCCGGACCCGGACTTCCGGGAGAAATCTGGGCCGATGGTACACGCTGCTCATCCTGATAGTCCGCCTCAAACAGATCCGTCCCGGGCGGAACACTCAGCACCAGTTCGCCACTGTTCGCTATGTCAAAGTCTCCGGGCAGTATCGATGGGTGCTGCGTGATCTGATGGTTCAGTTCGGCCAACGAGTCCTGAATCTGCACGATGTTCCGAAACACGGGATCCTGCAGCAGATCGAGCACCAGCTTCAGGTCGTCGCTAACGTTGAGCTGAAGCTTGTTGGGCTCCATCTCCTCGACCGTCTGCTTGATGATTTCGATGTGCTTGAGCGCGTTCGAGACATCGCTGGAGAGATGCATCTTGGCGTTCGCATGCATGCACTACACACTACGGCCACTAGAAACACAACACACTCACTCACACGCTACCGAAAGACAGAAATGCAGTCGTGCATCAAACGGGACACAGTTTAAGAATGTTTTTCCTGCAAGAATTTCTTTTGTCTCGTCGTTACAGCAGATACGCCTCTTTTCGCACTTTTTTCCTACGCACAGGTAAAAATTCCTTTCCAATTATGTGTTTACGTGGGGAGAGAAAAAAAAACACACACAAACAGCTGTCAACTGGGGTGACGTTGACAGCTGTTGTTTGGGTGTTGAATTTGATCTAGAGCAATGCAGGGTTCGCACGTCTTGAAATGCGTGGAGGTGTATCGTTTTAATTTGCTTTTTTTAGTATTTCGTGAAATTTACAATTATTCGTCTTAATTATTTAACTTAATAACATATGCAAACGTAAAAAACGCAAAACGGCTAAAACGTTCAAACAAATTACTATTTGTTTTTTTTTTGTAAAACTGAAGCTAAAATTGCCCATAGAGAAGTTTACGCGTCCGTTCATAAAAATAAGAGCAGTAAAAGCAACGGCAAGAAATGCAACCGAAATGCCTTTTTTTCTGATTCCTTGGCACTATATCATTAGGAGGACATATTTTCCTTGTAACTTGATCGTCAGTCAGTTGAAAGTCTACGTTTAAAAAGACGGGTCCGGATAAGATTTGCTACCCGGCTGTTCGTGTTAGCAAGAGCTGATTGTTTTTTTTTTTACCAAAATTGGTCTCCATCAAACATGAAACCTTATCCGAGTTGAATCTATGCAATACGTAGACTTTACTGACAGCAACAACATTTCATGATAAGAAACAATTTAATTTCATCACTTTCGTTATCTATCTGCTACTCTGGATGTGTTGCATAGAGAGCTCTTTTTTGAGTTGTTTATTGCTAAAAATAGAAATGACTAGCTGGTGCTGGAAGTTTTCGAAACGCCTAGCTAACTGAACACGGGCAAAGTACGCTTCGTATCTACTACTTTCACCTACATGAGAACGACGTTCCACATTCTAGACAAGCTACGTTCTAGGACAACAGCAATAAATTAGCATGATCGCAAACTAATTCCAACCAGCAGTTTCGCACCCGTGGGGACGGCACGTGCCTTTTGTGACGCGTGTCCCTTTTTTGCTAGCGAGTAGTATCACACTACTCTCGTAATGCTCAATCGAGCCTTCCCGAACAACGTGATCCGGCAGGGTAGTTTCCGCGCCACTCCAACACATACAATGCGACCAACTATCGAACACGCCCCAACACTAACAGCAACCCCAAATACCACCACCAGCTGATGGCGTAATCGACCGTGTTCTTCTCATTGTCTATCATACACGCTCCGTTCCCCTTTTCGTCTGCTGAAAACGGTACATTTATTTTAATCTCATAAAGAAGAAGAGGAAGAAGAAACCGAAACCAAAACATTCCCATCCCGTGCACCCCAAAAACCCGCTTGATAAACCTGTGGAAATTCGGTGGAAAAAAGTTGCATGATTAAATGCCACAAACGGTGTCGGTCGCTTGCGAACAGCTGACCGGACCGAACTCTACTGGCTGGCGACGTCTCTCGAACGTTGTCGTCGAACCTCGATTACTCGCGGTCATCACGGTCGGTGTAAACAAAAGGACGCCCCGCAAAAGCCACACCAACAAATGCGAACTTACCCTTTTATTTTCCCCAAATTCGACTTTTCTTTCGTATCGGATACACAACCAAAAGATTTTAAACGGGAGAGTTTTAAGTTTTTCTTACATTTTCTCACAAGCTTTAGAGTGATTTTATTTAACATTAAAATAGAGTAAGCTTAACAACTTTCACAAAAAAAAATCGATCTCAATTTGAGTTAATTTAATAAAATCATACATGAAATGGTACACAGCTTCATAGCGGGGAGGGAAGGGAGGATAGATAGCGGGGAGATTGCGGGGCTGGAAAAACTAAATATCCCTCCCTACTTTCCAATCCTCTTCTGTTATCAGTATTCTTTGACGTGTTGTTTTTTGCGTGTACTAGAACGTACCCAATAATATTATTAATCCATTTAAAACAACCCTTCATGTATCTTCGCCTTCGCCTTGCGGTTTTGCAACCTACACCACACACAAATAGGGCTATTACACTGCTTACTTTTGGGTGGAATATTCCATGGTAAAATATGTCAATCCGCGTTGTTTGACAGAAGTTACCACGCTGCACGTGTAATAGCTAAGTTGGAATTTTCTGTGATTTATATTGAATAGAGTTAAAATTAACGGTTTAATTTTTGAGATCGCCGCATCACAACTAGATTCGTGTTTGTTTTCTCTCGACTTTTCCTTTTTTTCTTCTTCCCAGCTTCGATGACATATTTTACCACACGGTGACAGAATGTACATAGGTCGAGCCGAACTTATTTTTCCGTGCCATGGTAAAATGTGTCAAATCGATTTGACAGAAAATCCACGGAATATTCCATCCAAAAGTAAGCAGTGTAATAGCCCTAAAACAAACACACACACGAGTGTGGTTGGGGAGCTTCTTTGTCCTGCCTGCCTGTCTGCTGCTGCTACGATTACGGAAAGCAATTGCTCGCTGCTAATGTTTTCCCTTTAATCTGTGTTATTCTGTTTTAATACCATTTTGTTTTCTTTTAAACTGCTGCAAATGTTAATTCAGTCTTTCTACTGTACACAGGGGATGCATCCCGCTGCAGCATCAATAATAATCGCCCCCAAATAAGCCACCCTCGGATACGTGTTGTGTCTGTGTGTATGTGGTGTGTCTGCTAATAAAGACGGCAAAGTATTGATCTACTAGCTTCCGCGTTTTGGTGGTGTGATGGTTGTTCCTATTCTTTTTCGAAAACATTAACTAAAAAGTAAACTTTTTTCTTAAATAACAAATATTTTCCCTCCCTTTTTTTAATAGTTCCCTCGCACATACACATTACTCATCACTATCCTTTTATATATACACACACACACAAAAACGTTTTGTTCCTTTCCTCTCGTCCAGCGTAGGGAATCAATCCACAGATTAGTTTTTCTCTTGCTACTTCGATTTGAATCAACTATCAACTGAAAAACGAAAAAAAGAAGGTACATATTTCCAAACTAGCTTTCTCTTTTTCTTTCACACACACGCGTACACTGTTTTTTTTTTTTTTGCTATACAAAATCAAGGCCTGCTACTAACTGCCTGCACAATGATTTTCTTTTACTACCCCCCCGCAGGGTAGTTTTCCCTCTCTTTGGAATCTTAACAATGCGCTCTTCCCTATAACCCGAAATGCGGACGATGATGATGATGATGATGGTCATGATGATGAGCTATTTAAACCGTACGAACTACCACGCGATGCGCACACCTTTCCTTCTAGAATCTTCGCTCCTGTAAAGCACTGTACACACTCTGCCTGCCTACTGCTGCTGCTGCTGCGGCTGCTCGAGTATGCCAATAGAGGGCGCCAAAATACACTGCCACAAACACACGCACGTACACGCTTAGTGATACACATTTTGCACACACATCCGTTGCATCTCTTTTTCAAACGACGCAGTAGCCGCCACGGTGGGATTGCGGTGTGCACCCGTATGGGGTGGTGGGTTGTTGAAGATGACACCTCCCGCAACCATTGCTCCTGCCGTACGGCGCATTCCAGCTGGCGGACCGTTATATACAACAACATCCGTCCGCAGCCCCGTCGTCACGTAGGCATCTCTCTTCATCGGTTGGTACGCAGCACTAGGTGAAGGTCTTGTTGTTGTGAATGTTACTAGAACCTTCTCTCTTTATTCTTGTGGTGTGCGACACCCGGACGGGGGTGTCGGTCACTACGGCCGCGCTACACCTGTTGGTTCGTTGGCCTCGACATTGAGAATCCCCACCGATGCTACGCCACGTCCCTCTACTGCTCGTCATTTTCGGACTCCGGAACGTTCGAGAACGATGGGGTGCGATGTGAATTCGTCGGATGGGATAACGGATTGAATCACTCGCTCGTGGGGTTCGTTTAACGTGTCACCGCGGCTCCCTCTCTCTCTCTCTATCTCCCTCCTTGTCTCGCTCCTTTACCTTCTTTACATTGGGAACAGGTCCGCTATGATTTCTTTCGCGCTGCTCGACACCTGGTCCGGGAATAGGATATCGAACCCAACCACCAGGTCACCCTTCCGGCTCGGTTCCTTCGGGAACGGTAACCCCCGGTTCTGTAGACGCTTGACCGTGTGCGGTTTGATGACTTCTCCCACCGTGGAGATGGTTAGCGTTTCACCGCTTAACGTCGGAACGTTCACCACCGTACCGCACAGTGCCTGGCGCAGGGAAACCTTTGCCGTGAACTTTATGTCACTGCCCTCGCGCTTAAAGTGCTGGTGCGGTTTGTCCCGGATGATGAATACAATGTCGGCCGGAATTTTGCCCGGAATTTGGTCACCTTCGCGCGGGAATGTAATTTTCGTGCC
>KZ061562.1:558081-603932 GCA_002091835.1 Anopheles maculatus
AGGTTGGTTTTCATCTTCAACTACCGTGGGAAATACAAGTGAGTGTTGTTACCTGCTCGAGAAGCGACTGTGTTTATTAGCCTGTAAGATTTTTGTCCCGTGGAACCGTGTGTGTCTCCTAAGCACATGCGAAAAAAAAACCTCATTTTATGTTACCCATTTTCGTGCGGAGAAAAGTAGATACGAAGGAGAAACTTCCTTCACCTCATCGCAGTATACGTACGTATGCGGGGACGTACGCTACGCCTCGTACATACCATCTTGTGTGCCCGTTCAACCGATGCCGACCTGGTCGATTTGCGCTATTTCTGCACCGTGGGTACACGGTTACCGTAGTACTCTCTTGCGCCCAGCAAGAGCCATTTTCCTTTTCGATGCATCCACCACATCCGTGCAATCGTGAGTCTGGTCGGATGGAGGAAGGCGACCGAACGCTTTCGCTCCTACGCACCCGAGAGACCTGTCTGTTGGAATGCAGTAGCAAGCAGTGGTGTTTCCCGGCGGTGGCGCAGAGTATTATGGGCAAAGAATACAACGCAGTTTCGCCGCAGTGCGTTTTTCGCACCATTTTGGGGAATGTTTTTCGGTGAAAACGGGTTGCTCCTCACACGTAGAACAAACTATAAGCAGCTGGCTGGCCAAGACGTCCTAAGGTTGCGAAAAAAAAGAAAGAGATACAAATCCGTGCCTACCGTGTCGTGCCCTCCATTTATATCTCACCTGGAAAGTAGCGTAGCGGCACATGACGCGTGAAAAATGATACCTATTCCGAAACGAAAAACACACATTCCAGCAGATAAATATCATCACAGTAGCCGGGACGGGAGGACCATCCGCACATCTGTCAGATTTATGTACAGTGCTGGAAAAAACAATTAGACCACCCTTCTACGATTATGCATTCCCCATCTTCTGATTCCAAGGATTTTTAACGCAATTAGGCTCTAGTTCCGATAGTGTGCCGAATTGTTCTATCCGAATATCGCATTCACTCTGCCAAACATTCCTTGATTGCCCGGAAAAAAGGTATACATTAAATAACGAAATACTACACAAAAATCCCAGGGGCTTTCCTTTTTAGATTGAAAGAGAAATTGTCATTACGTGTGTTTGTTATTTTTTTTTCTAATCAGAATGCTTCAGTTTGTTTTCTGATTTGTGTTGAGGTTGAGGTGTTGAGCAAAGGTTCCTAATACATGTAACAAAACTAAATGGTCTTATTGTTTTGCCCGACACTGTATTTACACTCTCGAATGGTATGGCGCCAGATAAACTCCCTATCAGGTGTTTGTTAACACACGGAAGGAATTTTGCAGATTTACACTACTCCAAGTTATCGTAACCAGCTCGCGAATTACATCCTTGGCATAACCTTGCATCTGTAGTAACAATATGACTCGTTAGTACCATGCTTCCCTAGAAAAAGCGATTGTCCAGTTTTCCTTCCCCGAAGCCGGGGATGTTTTGATTGAGAAATTATTCCTCCTGCGTGTGCATGCGCACCCCCAGTTCGCTTCCCGGAAGAAAGTACTGGAAGCAGCAAACAGCCAAACAAATTATTCTACGACTGAATTGAGTAATCGTATCTCTCTTGCAAGGAGAAACGACAGAGACACCAGCCTTAGAACATTGACCGATGATGATGATGATGATGATGATGATGCTGCTGTTGCTGATACCCGGTGGGGGCCAATGGAATGGAAGCGGTCACCACACAGCACACCACCAGTGCGCTTGCATAATGATAAGCTTTTTCGTAATACGGATGCATACATGATCAAGTGTTTGTGTGGTTTGTTCCTTTGCGCCTCTCTCTGTTTCTCTTTGATGTTGCTTATGGCGACGTTACATACGCAAAGTTTTGTATTACTACTATACCTTAATTTTATTTTAGAACACTATTAGCACCGGCAAAATGATAGAAGAAGAAAGTAAACAGGAGGCTCCAAAATTTCCATAAAGCGATACCGTCAGAAAAGCATCAGAAAGGGACGAAAGAATAGAACGAAGGCATAGCCTGGCCGTGAAATTGCAACCAATCATCGGTAGTATTGCTGCTTCTAGCTTCTGCATCTCGCGATTGACGTACCATGGAATGGAAAGAACACGGTGCTCGATGTTGTTATCGGTCAAACTAGCATACCAGGGCTGAACAATGTACGTGTACCATGCAATAGCCGTAAAGTGCCTCTAGCACACAACGAAACAAACGCTCTGCTGTGCTTTATTTTACTTCCCCACACACAATGTATCGCGCTCTCGAGTCCAGTGGAGGCATCGGTTTTTTTTTCTTTTGCATTCACATTCTATAGATAATGTCTTGGAGCAAACTCGTCTCCGTGATAATGTCGAAGCTAGGAGAGAAAGGTATTTGAGGCATCCATCTCTTCCCTATCGGTAACTGCTCTTTGGTATTGTGCTGGACAAGCCTGGGGAAAGATTAAAATATCAAAATTTCCGAATATAATCTAAAATATGACTGAAAGAAACGTAAGCGCAGTTCAATAGGAAAATACAAGTGAGTGTTGTTACCTGCTCGAGAAGCGACTGTGTTTATTAGCCTGTAAGATTTTTGTCCCGTGGAACCGTGTGTGTCTCCTAAGCACATGCGAAAAAAAAACCTCATTTTATGTTACCCATTTTCGTGCGGAGAAAAGTAGATACGAAGGAGAAACTTCCTTCACCTCATCGCAGTATACGTACGTATGCGGGGACGTACGCTACGCCTCGTACATACCATCTTGTGTGCCCGTTCAACCGATGCCGACCTGGTCGATTTGCGCTATTTCTGCACCGTGGGTACACGGTTACCGTAGTACTCTCTTGCGCCCAGCAAGAGCCATTTTCCTTTTCGATGCATCCACCACATCCGTGCAATCGTGAGTCTGGTCGGATGGAGGAAGGCGACCGAACGCTTTCGCTCCTACGCACCCGAGAGACCTGTCTGTTGGAATGCAGTAGCAAGCAGTGGTGTTTCCCGGCGGTGGCGCAGAGTATTATGGGCAAAGAATACAACGCAGTTTCGCCGCAGTGCGTTTTTCGCACCATTTTGGGGAATGTTTTTCGGTGAAAACGGGTTGCTCCTCACACGTAGAACAAACTATAAGCAGCTGGCTGGTCAAGACGTCCTAAGGTTGTGAAAAAAAAGAAAGAGATACAAATCCGTGCCTACCGTGTCGTGCCCTCCATTCATATCTCACCTGGAAAGTAGCGTAGCGGCACATGACGCGTGAAAAATGATACCTATTCCGAAACGAAAAACACACATTCCAGCAGATAAATATCATCACAGTAGCCGGGACGGGAGGACCATCCGCACATCTGTCAGATTTATGTACAGTGCTGGAAAAAACAATTAGACCACCCTTCTACGATTATGCATTCCCCATCTTCTGATTCCAAGGATTTTTAACGCAATTAGGCTCTAGTTCCGATAGTGTGCCGAATTGTTCTATCCGAATATCGCATTCACTCTGCCAAACATTCCTTGATTGCCCGGAAAAAAGGTATACATTAAATAACGAAATACTACACAAAAATCCCAGGGGCTTTCCTTTTTAGATTGAAAGAGAAATTGTCATTACGTGTGTTTGTTATTTTTTTCTAGTCAGAATACTTCAGTTTGTTTTCTGATTGATGCACTAATATTCTCGTTTAACCAAGGTGTTGAGCAAAGGTTCCTAAGATCAAGCAGGATCTATTCTTTTATTATCCTACTTTACACGCAACAAAACTAAATGGTCTTATTGTTTTGTCCGACACTGTATTTACACTCGCGAATGGTATGGCGCCAGATAAACTTCCTATCAGGTGTTTGTTAACACACGGAAGGAAGTTATCGTTCCTTGGCATAACCTTGCATCTGTAGTAACAATATGACTCGTTAGTACCATGCTTGCCTAGAAAAAGCGATCATCCAGTTTTCCTTCCCCGAAGCCGGGGATGTTTTGATTGAGAAATTATTCCTCCTGCGTGTGCATGCGCACCCCCAGTTCGCTTCCCGGAAGAAAGTACTGGAAGCAGCAAACAGCCAAACAAATTATTCTACGACTGAATTGAGTAATCGTATCGCTCTTGCAAGGAGAAACGGCAGAGACACCAGCCTTAGAACATTGACCGATGATGATGATGATGATGATGATGATGCTGCTGTTGCTGATACCCGGTGGGGGCCAATGGAATGGAAGCGGTCACCACACAGCACACCACCAGTGCGCTTGCATAATGATAAGCTTTTTCGTAATACGGATGCATACATGATCAAGTGTTTGTGTGGTTTGTTCCTTTGCGCCTCTCTCTGTTTCTCTTTGATGTTGATTATGACGACGTTACATACGCAAAGTTTTGTATTACTACTATACCTTAATTTTATTTTAGAACACTATTAGCACCGGCAAAATGATAGAAGAAGAAAGTAAACAGGAGGGTCCAGAATTTCCATAAAGCGATACAGCAAAAGCATCAGAAGGGGACGAAAGCATAGAACGAAGGCATAGCCTGGCCGTGAAATTGCAACCAATCATCGGTAGTATTGCTGCTTCTAGCTTCTGCATCTCGCGATTGACGTACCATGGAATGGAAAGAACACGGTGCTCGATGTTGTTATCGGTCAAACTAGCATACCAGGGCTGAACAATGTACGTGTACCATGCAATAGCCGTAAAGTGCCTCTAGCACACAACGAAACAAACGCTCTGCTGTGCTTTATTTTACTTCCCCACACACAATGTATCGCGCTCTCGAGTCCAGTGGAGGCATCGGTTTTTTTTTCTTTTGCATTCACATTCTATAGATAATGTCTTGGAGCAAACTCGTCTCCGTGATAATGTCGAAGCTAGGAGAGAAAGGTATTTGAGGCATCCATCTCTTCCCTATCGGTAACTGCTCTTTGGTATTGTGCTGGACAAGCCTGGGGAAAGATTAAAATATCAAAATTTCCGAATATAATCTAAAATATGACTGAAAATGATTATTCTGCACAACAGTTTGCGGTTATAACTTTCCCAACTGCGCTGTTCATTTGTGACTCATAAGGAAAAGATGCACTTTTTGCTATGATACCTTTCGTATAAGGTTCATTCCAGTAGATTCACAACATTTTAGTAGGATTTCTGGATTCTAGTTAGAATTTCCCGTCAGGAGCTACTGTTCAGCATAATGATGAGGTACTTGTTTGTTTGTATCCTCGGGAAGGTAAATCGAATGGTTGACAAAGGTCTACGGTGTGTTGGATGATCTATTTCATGAAACTCCCTCATTATATTACTATAAATTCACAGTAAAATTGAGCAAATTAGTTACAATTATGGACAAGGATAAATTTATACTAAAAATCCTACAAAAAGTCAAAATGTGAGATGAGTAATGTTCCAATTATTGCACATTATCTTTTTTTATATCAGAACAAGAATCGAGCTAGAGGGAGCGACAAACTGCACTTTGCCAACAGCGCCAACAATCGCAAAATTCTGCACTAGAAACGGTCTGGGGGTGGCTTCACAAACCATCAAATGTACCGTGATTTTCCGAACGAAATTGCATTAGCCATCAACAGCATCAAACAGCAACGCGCCAGACCATGTCCGCGTGACCGACCGATCAATGAACAAAATATTACACGAACGTACGTACATATTGCGAAGCAGTAATATATCGGTAAGCTGCTTTCCTTTTGGGCAGAAAACACGGGACACCACCGACCCATTAAAGCGCGCCCAATGTCGCCGGCAAAGTTGTCTTCCTGCTTCGCGTGCGTCGCTACCTACCACGGGGGGACGACGGTTAGTATCGTATGGATGTTAAAAATATCCTCATCCAAAAAATACACGACTTCGAATCGTCACCACTAAATGGTGTCTTTCGCTTTTTGCTTTCTTGCGGGGACCCCGGTGGTAACGTTTTAACACGCAAATGTCATTCTGTTCATCCTTTAGATCTCTTCTTGAGCGTATGGTGGGCGCGCGGGCGTTTTCTTTTCGGGAAACGCACTCACGATCGAATGTCTGGCGAAGTTTGTCTCCTGCTCTCGAGCTAATCGGTCGCATCGTGGTGCGTTACGGTCGCGTGTGCTCTGTTAAAGTGGTGGAGTTCATCCCGAGGAGATGATTCTAGTGGAGATTGACGAACAAGGCCTTACGGTCCTGTTATCGGTGGTGTTTGCCTGATCATTTAGTGGATGCAAGAAAACCGATCGTGTGTGTGCTAATTGATTTCGATGATCGTAGTTCATCGTGCAGTGCCAAGAGCTAACTGAGTGATACGAGTGCCGGTGTGTAATAGTTCTGCTGCACTCTTCTACACATCCGGTGTGTTACGTGCGTGTGCTCTAATTGACAGATAGAGGTGGCCCAATCCACCTGGGATTACGACATCCAAACGCACGCACCCTCTTCCCCGCGCTAAGTAGCGTGTAGGCGTTTTTTTTTGTCTTAGCGAGACTGCTGCAGCAGGTTGGTTTTCATCTTCAACTACCGTGGGTCCACACCATCATCATAATCGTCGGTACGCTTGTGACGTAAAACATTGTAACATTTTTCTTGTTTTGGGGTGTTGGGTGCGCTGTTCTCTCTTCCATCATCAATCGGTTCGATGGTGAATCATTCGGCACGAGCACGAGCTATTCTCACTTGCAACTGAGAAACGACACACATGGACACAGAACGGCGGCTGCAATTGGAACAAAACAACAGCATATGTGTGGCGCAAGTGGATCAACCGGGAAACTAAATATAGTTCCCCCGCCCGGTAGTGCGAACACCCGAAGACTGAGGCACTGAAACGGCACTGGGACACCAATGCAAAACGTCTGGGTGCGTGCTCGGGTGTGTGTGTGTATGTGTTCCCGTTTTGGAGACGGCTGTATGGATACATCGAGGGCTTGCACAGTTCTCCCCAAAAGCTTATGTATTGCATTTTTTTTTGCCTGCTACACGCGTTTCGCATTAGACTCTACTGGGCGTGGAATGGATTGTAGCAGTGGTAGTAGTAGGAGGCATGCGCACACAACTTGACTGCAATCGGAAAGGACAGGAACACGCGCCGCCGAATGTTGCACTTGCTTGGGCTAGTGGAGCACCTTGATCGTAGAGTGCGAGCAGAGATCGTTCTAATGAATAACTTTTCTCGGATTGTGAGTGTTTTTTGTTGTTGTTACACGATCTCATTAGCGGTTGAAGAATGATTGTTTGTTGCCTACCCAGACACGTGGGTGTTTGTGAGGTGTGGGTTACATTTCATTCAATAATTTCTATCCCACACATTCGAGAAGAAATAGATTCTCGGGTTGTGTTTTTATTCGATTTTCGGAACACATTTTATTATCTTTTTTCATAACTTTATAGAAGAAGGATTATGAACAAGTCATTTATGATATAAATGTAAAACAATGAGTTGGTAATAGATTCTAAATGTTAAGAGACGCCCGATTGAAATGCGAGGTCAATAATGGATTGGATTGAGGATCAAAGCGACGAAGACAAAGTAGCTGGTTGCCGGAGGCTCTGACGGTGATAGAGCACGACTCGGAAGCAGAGTATTAGATGACGGCGACGATCTTGAGGGTGGTAGAGGAGTTTTGCTACCTTGGCACGATCGTAGGGAATTCTGAAGGCGCATTGTTCAGAGGAATCGAGCCTACTACGGGCTCCACAAACTCCAGAAGAGGAGATCCAGAAGATTCCAACAACGCATGAAATGCGCAATATATCGCACACTGTTACGGCCGGTAGTCCTCTACGGCCACTAGTCCTGGACTGTGCTGGCAGAGGATGCCGATCACTGGCGGTGTGTGCGAGTGAACCAGACATCCTGACGGTTGCCGAAGCCGGAAGGAGACGCTGGTTGGGGCACGTGATGAGGATGCCGGACTCATGCCCAGCCAGGAAGGTGCTCGTCGAGTCAAACCTGAGGGATAACGGATGCAGCCGGGGTTGGGAAGAAGTGCAGCCATGGACCTTGTATTCTGTAGAACGATGGGACACCAGGCCAAGTTTTTATTAGACATGCTCCTTAGGAGCAGGCCAAGAAAGAAGAAAACTAGCCAGCGCCACAACCAAGCTTACTTGTCCAGTTGTGCTACAGGAGTCCTTCTTCTGAAGTCCTTCCCCCGCAAAGCATTTCGCCATAATCTGGGATTAATGAGTTATTGCTATGATCGCGCTGGCACTGTCAAACTTAACTGATACTGTCGTAAAACGTTGTCTATGGTGTTGGGGTATTTTCTACGGTTGCACAGCTCAACGATGAAGTCATGTTCCTGGACTACATTTCCTCGTTCAATCCTAAGAATGCTAGGTGGGATGATCGATCTATTCAGTCGTAGTTGTGATGTAGATCGAGTTTGTTATCAAGTTTAAGTGCAATTTAAACCATACAAATATTTAAAGTGATCACCTGATCACCTTCTTGTGGAACACTTTTCATTTAAGAATTCAAATCTCAAAGTTGTGCTCAAGATATAATGTGTGGTGTGGCCACTCAGATCAAACCCTTCTGTTTACAGCTTAATTGCAGACACTCCTCAGAACTCGTAAACTGTGTTTTTCACATTTGTTTGTGCATATTTGTGTACCTCGTCGTATCGCCCTTCTCTCAACATTCCTTTAACTTCCGAATTGTTTCCGTCTCTACCTCGATTTTTTTCCCTTTGTTTTTATTGAATCTCCTACGTTTCGTGTTACACCCTGATAGATTACATATTTTGCAGACGAAACTCAACCTCCTTCCACCAGCTCGGAAGCCGTTTAGTGTATACTAACTACATCCCTCATATCGATCGCTCGCGATCGTCGTGTTAGTGTTGTGAGCGGTTGGTCAAATTCTTCAATTTCACTGTAATCGTGAGCCGGTTGGGTGGAAGACACACAGTTTTTCCCTGCCCTCATACACATGATATCGTGCCTAAAAATAGTACCGCGAGTATATTTCGCCCGGTTTCTTCTACTGCCACGACGGAACGTGGGTTTTTGGGGTGATTTCGGTGTGAAAAACTCCTTCACGTGCGTTGTTTCCTTCGGCTGCCGCAAGAGTGCTCTGCTCCGTTCGTTGGGGAGCACACAACACACACACACACACACAACACGACGATGCGAAAGTGAATGTTTTTGCAGTTTTGGGGTGTGAATAGCAACCAGATTGCGTGGATGCACTCGCGTCCGCCACCTTTTCTTGGGGCGGGTGACCTGCGCATCGCGATAGAAGCGACCGATCGTGTTTTCGTTTTTTTTTTTCGGGAGAATCTGTGGTTAATGTAAGACGACCATCGGGAGGATGTATATAAAAACGATCTTGTCGGTGGTGTTGCGTTCCGAAACATCTCGGGGTGAGTTGGGGTAGATTATCCAGCACGATCATCCTCATCGTGTGTGTGTGTGTTGCACCGTGTACTCTCACGGGATGTTTGCACGATTTCTCACCACTCTCAGCTTTTCTGTCGTTGCTGATCGGGGTAAGATTTTTTGGCACGCATCATCACCATCATCATCATCCCTGCAGATGTAACACACATAGACCCTTACGAGACGCGAGAGAAAGAGAGAGAGAGAGAAAGTATAGCGAACGGAGATGAAAAAAAGAGCGACCACCGATCCTAGAGTCCACCGATTCTGACCGTAGAGGACGCAGCACCACAACCGTAGAGAATGCTCGCAGTTGTTGGCAGGTTGTTTCAGTCCCGGATTGCTACCGGGGCCAGTTTCCGATCGGATGCTGGCGGGCGCGAATCACAAACCACCATCGTTCGCCGGTTTTTTGTGTGATTTTTTGCTTCTTTACTATTTGCCAAGCGAGGAGCAGCTGGGCAAACTGTGTGCGTGTGGATTACTTTCTCTTTCGCACTTGATCGCGACACCAAAAACACCAAGAAAATACTCCTACGTACGATAATAGTGTGTTCTCGCGTGTGTGCGTGTGTGTGTGTGTGTGACCAGCAGTTGCTCGAGATCCTTCAAAATTCTAACTTTAATTTTCGTTATTGCCTAAAAAAAACGCTCAGAGAAAAAAGAACCCACCGTCCGTATGGAAATTCCACTCGGAAAATTCATCAACAACACCGCAACGAAGGTGTCTGTGTACGTGTGCGCAGTGATCTAGGTCCAGTGGATTCTCTCAGAAGACATCGGACTAGTGACACGTAATATTAAACCCAGAAAGGAGAGGAGTGTAGCCACGAGTGTCTCGTTCTTCTTGACCTACCAAAAACGGAGAATAGACATTCAACAACAAAAAAAAACACTTTTCCATGGGAAAACATCCTATCCTCTTCGTGGTGTGTTGTGTAGTGTGATGACGCATTAATCGCGTGTCAAATAGATTTCCAAGAAGTTGCATTAGCAGAAGAACCAAAAAAGGACATCTTGGCTCCGCAATAGTTGCGTTCATTCGTTTGTGTGTTGTTCCATCGAAGCGGATATTACGTCAAGTTCGTCCGTTTTCCCCCGTTAGTGTCGTAGTGAGGTTTCTTGCTCAAGAATTTTCCATCCAAACGCAAGTGTGTGCTTGTGGGGTCGATTGTGACGGCACACGACCTCATCCAGAGCCGGGGCCGTCAACATGTGTTCGGTGTGTATATATTAGTGGTTGGTGTTCACATTTGGGAGCAAAGTTTAGCTTTCGCCATTCAATAATTCTATTTTAATTACCTACTGCTCATCATTTATAGGCGTTTAGTTGGGAAGAGTCCGTTGAAAGATGGGTTTTTATTTTTTGCTTAGCAAGTGAAATGTGCCACCGATCTCATTACACTCCCAGTTCAATGTTATTGATCAGCATGCGAATCCTATTTGGTCGCCGCTGTAACGGGGTCAACGGTGATAATTATTTTGTGTAACAAAAACATTAACGAACACGGGTTTTCCTTCGCTCTGGTATCGCACGGAAAGCTAAATTATTAATAAGAAATGTGAAAGTTGTCCCGGGAAAGCCGATACCGATACGCTTGTTTTTGTCGAAACAACCATCATCAACGCATCAGTCTTCGTGTAACGTACCGTAGCATTTCCCACCCGTTTTTCATCATCGTAAATAATTGGTAACGATAATAAACAAACGGAAGGAACGATTTTGTTGCCTAGCCCTTTTGAATGCCGGATTTGTTAATTCTTTTTTGTTTAAAAGAATTTTAACACTCTGTCATAAGAATTCTTACTCTTCTAATAAAACCAAACCGATGGGAGACTGCTTCGTGATAGAAGAAAATTGTATTTCCGCCTGAAAAGAAAATCAGTAAAATCAAATTAATGTCTGTAAACTGTAATACAACACACAGATGCGGCAAAAAAAAACCAAAACTCTGGTTATTTAATTTGCCACCACCCTGCTCGGGGCCCTCCTTTTCATCGCCGCACCAGCAACAACATATGTGTGTGCGTTGCCCTCCTATCAGAGCGCGGTGGCCGCGTGAATGTGTTTTTGGGGGATTTTATTTTTAAAATTCACGTTCCTTTTTACCGCCAACTCACTCACCCACTCACCGTTATCTACCTTGGCGGATGACACCCTTCGTCGTGACTGTTTTTTGCACTTTACTTAACTTTTTGGCGTCGCGAATCTTTGACTGTTTCGCCGCTCGGCGCTTACAAACTGTCGCCGTTTCATTCTTGAACTCTCCAACCTGCCTATAGACGCATTGGTGGAATGGGCGTAAGGTTGGGGCCACAGTTTTTCGTAAACCACCTTAACAAACAGAGCCACAGCACACACACATACACCAGGGAGGAGCATTATGGTGGTTTTTCTTTTGGTTTTTCCCCCCGGTGATGGTCAATCAGGGGTTGTTGTACGAAAACAGAGAGAGAGGGTCAGAAGTTCGCGAGTAGCCTGGTCGGGCTGTTTGTTATTTGGTTCATGGGCTAAATCTTGTAACGCACAAAATGTGCTAGTATTTAGCATGCCAGAGCGAGGGAAAACGCCATACTACACAAAGTTGACGACCATTGTGAGAGGAGTTGTGTTTTGTTGTAGGATTGTTACCGTTGGAGTGGTGTCAATTAATAGCCAAAAAGTTAGCGCCCTGTCCGGCACACGTTGATGAAACGAATCCCTGCAAGTGAAGCTGTTGTCCGGCTTGGATGTGGCCTGGAATGGGTAAATCACGTGCGGTTCACACGTGAACTTCTCGGGGTTGTTTGATTTATAACCTGCAGCATTGTGGAGAAACTGTGGTTCTGTTTTATGCTCACTATTATGAGATGCTTTTAGCACTTGTTATGGTTATGAAACTGAAACGAATTTTCGATAAAATGTTGCAAAATTAATAGTTTTTTGAACAAGTCACAATGAAACAGTTTAAGTTTGATGTAGCAAATGCTAAATTTCACTCAAACATGCATTTTTATTCTATTGATCACCTCTTTAATAACATTTCTTGTGTTCATTTCTTCCATTTCATGTTTTCTTGGCGATGTTACTTACACTGCTGACCACACAACACCCCGATGCTGCTGCTCCACGGATGGTACCCCTTTCTCGACTGCGCTTCCTGCCCGATCGCCGAACGAACCGCGGCCCCAATACGAATGAAAACAAATTCATTCGACACGCACAAAAACGACCACGACGCACACACGGGGTTCGGGGGTTTTAGGCACACCGAAAATAACATGGTATGCGCCAAGGACGACCAAACGCTCTGCACCATCAGAGACGTCCGGCCAGACGCAGTACAGAAAAAGTTTTCCGTAACCGTCCGTCCGCACTATACCGTCGCGACGCTGTACGAGGATGTAAGGCTACAGACGGCATTCAGTGACTTCGAGCTAAATCTAATCGGTACCGAAACAGACGAACAGGTAAAGGGAACGATCACTCGGCACAAGTGGTCCTCGTCACTTAAAGTTCTTCCATGATCCTTGTTTTGCTTGTAAATTGATAGATTATTGCTGCGTACAAACCAGCGAAACTGCATTCTATACATTTGTTTCTAATGATCATCCTTATCAACTCACGCTTATGTAATAGTACGGAGGAGTGTGGCAATGTCAAGTACACGAACGATCGCCTTCCGGGGGTGTGTGAGTGTGTGTGTGTGTGGACTTAGAATTCCCTTCCCTTTCGTTTAGTTCGTAGTCGTGTATGTTTGTAAACATAACGATTTTGTTTAGGTGCGGTTGACCTTAGTCGAACTCTAGCCGTTTAGTACTTTTTGCCTCAACTCGATCGTTAAGAACTTCATTCATTCGTTAACCATTGTCGTTCTCGCCGTCGTCCACTATCAGTGCATGGTTTGAATGCCGTCGGACCGGTAAAATGGCTGATATTATTAGCAATTGCATTTGTTGAAGTATAAACGAGCATTCATGCTCACTAAATTAGATTCTTTCTTCTTCTTTCTTGGCCTAACGACCTCTGAGGTCATGCCTGCCATTTCTGGCTTACTATACTTATTGTTACCGCATAGTTAGATAGTCAGTCCTCACTATGGGGGAACGGCCCAGATGAGACTTGAACCCCGGTCCTGCCTTGTGAAGACCGGCGCCACTATCGCATCTACCACCGGGCCGCCCCTAAATTAGATTCGTACAGCTAATTAATCAGTGATTTTGTTAGGTATTAATTTTAGAATCGAATTCTTTAGAATTCTTATCTTTTCTTTTCCTAGTCTTGCTCAATATCATGGAAATTACAGGTTTCACTTTGCAGGTTGATCTTATCTCGATTAGCAGTCCGAATGTGGCGTATTTCTCCTTAAAGGATTCACCCCACATAACTAATCTTCCTGGTTTTTATGTGATTTTATCTGGGTTTTTCCCCGCTTTGGTTTCATCCACCCGACTGGATGAACATAATTAAAATATTGACTTAGTTCAAATAAATCAGGTCAAAAACCTTTCTCTCTTTATAAATAAATGCGCCTCGTGGTTACCTACCTGGCGCCAGTACCCTCAAAGTACGCGTTTTTGCATTATTGCCCTTTTTTTCAATCCTTAGTCACAAGAGAAAATGAAAATCACCAAATATTCGTCACTTGTCATTATGCTTCGCGTTCTAATAGGTAACACACTCTATCTTGGGGATTGCTTCTCGATTCCGGAGAGTGTTGACAAAAATTTCAGTCAACACCACGAGGTTAAAGTTATTTTTGGGTTAGTGTAGAATGTGATACGCTTTTCGCACCCGGATGAAGATGATTTATGGATGCTGAACAATTTGCTTGAAACACAGCGTTCATGCATAGGGGTGGGTTTGTTTTTAAGTGTGTGTGTGTGATTAATTCATAGAATCACTAGTAGTAGATGGATAATCCTTGGCTCCTAATGGTACAATTTACGTTTAATATCTGTTAACTGGTGTTGTGTGTGTGTTTTTTTTAACTTCCTTGCAGGTTCCCTTACACGAAAGGCAACAAGAGAAGCTTTCCGATGTCGGTATAAAGTTTGGAACCGTGAACAACCTGCTCTTTGTACCGCGGATTACTAATCTACCTTACTTGGTGAGTAATGCGGTTCTCTGTATATTCTGTGGTTCTTTCATAACAAATTTCTTCACCTTCACCATTCTGCTTTCAGCAGACAGTTGATGATATGTACTCCGATGACGACCTGGCTCTTGGTGCATCGGCAAGTCCGGTAGAGTCCGGTAACTACAACATCCCAGAACCGTCGCAAATTCAGCCACCCATGCTACAGCGCTTTAACAACGACCTCGAAGTGCAACATTCTGTCAAGAGTAACAGCTTACCGGCGATTGCAGCCCCACCAGTGAACAGCATGAGCGGCGGAAGCATTATCAGTAATGGGTTCCACCATGGCGATGGTGGTGGTGGTGAGGGAGGAGGTGGCGGTGTTGGTAGGGGTAGAAGAATTGGTGGTGATGGGGAGAGTGAACGGGCGCCACACTTTCGTGGGCTCGTCAATCAGGCTATGACCTGCTATCTGAACAGTCTGCTGCAGGGACTGTACATGACGCCCGAGTTCCGTAACGCACTGTACAACTGGGAGTTTGACGGTGAGGATGAGGCCAAATCGATCCCGTACCAGCTGCAGAAGTTGTTCGTTAATTTGCAAACGTCCCCAAAGTCGGCCGTCGAAACAACGGATCTGACGCGTAGTTTCGGTTGGGATTCGGCCGAAGGTTGGCAGCAGCACGACATCCAGGAACTTTGCCGCGTAATGTTCGATGCGCTCGAGCACAAGTTCAAGCGCACGGAACAGGCGGATCTTATTAATCGGCTGTACCAGGGCCATATGATTGATTACGTCAAGTGTCTCGAATGTAACACGGAGAAGCAGAGAGAGGACAAGTTCCTCGACATACCGTTGCCGGTGCGTCCGTTCGGCAGTACCGTGGCGAACGAGTGTGTCGAGGATGCGTTGCAGGGCTTTGTGAAGCCGGAAATTCTGAACGAAAGCAACCAGTACTTCTGCGACACCTGCAACAAGAAGTGCGATGCGCACAAGGGGCTCAAATTCACCAAGTTCCCGTACATCTTGACGTTGCATCTGAAGCGTTTCGATTTCGATTATCAATCGTTTCATCGAATCAAGCTGAACGATAAGTAAGTTGTTCGGAATATTTAGAATATTTGAAAGGCCGATTGTGATTTGTTTTGTAACTTCTGCTTCCAGAGTAACCTTTCCCGAGCTGCTGAATCTGAACCACTTTGTTAGCTCGACGCCTTCGTCCGATTACAAGCTCACGACCAGCACTATTGCAGCTGCGGCCGCTGCTGCCGCTGCCGAATCATCGACCACCAACGGAACGGTTAATGGTAATGGACCGATCATGATGGAGACGGCCGAAAACTTTATGAAATCGGACGAATGCAGCACGACAGACAGTGGTTCGGCACTCGAGGAAGACTCGTTCCAGAATGGCGGTACTTCCGTATCGTCGACGACTACCACACCGAATGACCAGTTTATGGCGCAGGTAGGTGCCTCGGAAAATGGAATATGCATTAAACAGACACTAATCTACACTGATTGTCTACACTTTCTGCACAGGATGACGATGAAGGTATCGATATGGATTTGACAACCAATGGCGATAGTCACAGCAAATCGTCGCCGTTGAACAGCAGCTTCAACGCACCGGGCCCGTACAAGTATGAGCTGTTTGCCATCATGATACACGCTGGCAGTGCCTCCGGTGGCCATTATTATGCATACATCAAGGACTTTAAGAGTGGCCGTTGGTTCTCGTTTAACGATCAAACCGTTTTGCCGGTATGGAGAGAGCTTTTCTTATTGGTTTTTTTAAAGAGGATTAAAGAAATTGTTCCCTTTTTGGCATAACTAGATCACGCAAGAGGACATTCACAAATCGTTCGGAGGTGGATCGTACAAAACGTCCTACACCGGCGCGTACACGTCCAGCACTAATGCGTATATGCTGATGTACCGGCAAATCGATAGCGAGAAGAATGCTCTACCGATCTCGGAGGAACTATTTCCCGAGCATATTAAGGTAAGGGTTTAAACACATTATTTCACAAAGCAAATGCATAATTAAGAAAATTGTGTTGACGATATATATATTTCGCTTTTCCGTCTTTTCTACAGCGCTTGGTAATGAAAATTCGCGCCAATGAAGGCAATCACAGCCGAGACCATCTGGACATGACTCGAATCACGGTGGCGTATGCAAATCCACGGACCCGCACCGTTAAAGGCCAACGGATGGCAGTGTTTACCAGCTCGACACTAGCCGAAACGGTACAGGAAGCCATTCGAGTGCTGCATCTGAAGGGTACGGTGCCGGTAGAACGCTGCCGCCTGGTCGGTTACGATAGCAATGCGCATACCATTGAGCGTAGCTTCGAAGGACATGAAGACAAATCGGTATGCAATTGAAACGAAGCTAAACAGAGGAAAGCGGTGTGTATTAAATTTCAAAACAATTCCAATTTTCCTTAGATTGACGAGGTGATGAGAATGCTGAAACGCTGCGACGCACTACTGTTGGAGGTACGGGAAGAAGGAGAAACGTTCGAGGAATACTTAGTGCAAGGCGTTATGACTAAGGTATAGCAAAGAGTAGTGATGTTGGAGATGTTTGGGAAGGTTTTTTTTAACATCTACCACTGATCCACAGGTGTACAAAGTGGACGTGAATGGCCGTGACGTGGAGGGTCCACTGTCGATACGCGTCAACCTGTCGCACACGGTAGCACAATACAGGGCTGTGATCGCGCGCAAGCTGAAGCTCAACCCGAAAACGATACTAATCGGCATGACGGTGCACAAGGACAGTGCGAAGCTGCTGCAGAACGACGACGCAACACTGGAGGACGAACATTTCATCGAATACTGCAAGGTGTTTGTGACGACGGTACCGCAGCAGACGGGCGATGATCCCGAGCAGTACTATGCACGGTTCCGCTCGTTTATGCAGCGCCTGGATCACCTGGTGTCGCTATACATACTGCTGCCGAACATGGAGCCAGGTATGGAAGGATTCCGTGCGAGTAATGACGTCGCGAAATGGTTGAAATGAACCATCTATCTCTTTGCAGACACGCTGGAAAGCCTCTCCATTCCTCGCCTATCCAAAGAGACGCTGGCTACGATCGCTGCAGCGGACAACCCGATGGCGGCGGCCGCCGGCGACAGTAACAGCGAGGACAGCAGCCTGAGTGATAATGACCGCACGCTGGTCGAAGATGACTTTGTCCACATTAAGCTGAACGGCGATTTGCATTTGACCAACGGAAGCAACGGAGCGCTGAGCAATGGTGTGAAGAGCACCACCGCAACCACTCCGACCACCAACGGGGGTTTCAAAAACGACGATGACAACGACGATGACGACGATGAAGATGCGAAGCTGGCAGAAATGTTGCAAGAGTGCCGGGCACAGGAGTACTACTTTAAGGTGACACCACTGGACACAACGCCGACCGGTAGCAGTAGTAACAATGGTTCGTCAAACACCACCAACGGCAGCACGGCGGACGACAGCAGCACCCGCAGCCACAGCACGGACAGCCAAAAGCTCATACAGGTGCTGATAGACAAGCGGTCGTGTAATGCGTACTTGAAGTATCGGCTCCAGCCGTACCTGCAAATATCGATGGATTACTTCAAAGTGTTTTCCTCGGACGTGCTCTGTCCAACGAACGATAGCGCCAACCTGCTAAAAGAACTGGATTACAAGTAAGTGGGGCCGAACGGTGGATAAAACGGTTTGATATTATGCTTATAATTTGATCGTTTTTTTTTTGCAGAGATGATGATCGTCTTGCGCTCGTGCTGGGTCGTGTACTGCGCAAGGGCGAATATAAGCTAAACGTGAGCTACGTTAACGTGAACGACATGACGGAAGAGATGGACAACACGGCGTTCCTGTGCAGTACGATCGTCAAGAACGGGGATTTGATCGGCCAGATAAAGGCGGACATTCTCGCCAGCCTACCGACAACGCTTGGCGAGGCGGCTAAAAAGTATGCCCATCTGCACTCCAACAACTGTCGATTGCGCCGCAAAGGCATCAAGTATCTGTCGAACGTGTACAAGGATGACGAGCGTATCGGCAAGGACATTACGATGCTATCGAGTGTGGATGTAAGGGAAACCGTCGTAACCGTCGCCCTGGGTTGGAACTGAAACTTTAATGAGCATTATTGTCTTATGTTAGGTATTTTTGCAAGAAGTTGATGATCTCGCCAGCCTCACACCGATCGACATTAACGATGTAGTACTGTTGGTGAGAAGATGGTATCCATCGGAAATGAAACTAGGCAAATTCCAGGAAATCCTATTCACCGGTAAGTAATGGAGAGTTTTACCTGGTTATATGTTGCAAAAAAATGCGTGACATAAGATACAAACCAATCGCTAGATCGCTTGACGTTAACTTTAAATAATTGATTCTCTATCGTTTCGCAACCGGTAGACAAACTCGAGCTGACAAAGCACTTGTCCCGCATCAGTGGCATCCCGGAGGAAAACGTTGAGTACGTGAAGATCCCGCAGACGACTCTGCACCGCGACAGTGTCCTAAACATACAGAATGGTTTACAGTGGACGTCCACGCCACAGCACGCAGACGACTGTCAGATTTACTGCGTCGGCACACTGCTTTACTATCGGTAAGGATCTCCTTTTGTACCTCTCGAAATAGTGTACCAAGTAACTTAAATCATGTTCTATTTGTAATTTGGACGTTTTGTAGTGATAGCAAAGAACCACTAAAGGAACTAACGCCGGAAGAGCGCAAAGAACTGACGAAGAAGGACGGCCGGACCAGCTCGACTTACTCACCCCGCAAGGAACGTGCGCTTAAAATCTATCTGGATGCATCGCCCAAGAAGGCCGACGACTGATCATCATCACCCTCGGACGATGGCGAAGTTGTCGTTAGCAAGCGGAAGAAAATCTGTCCTTCCAGCAGCCGCCAGCAGAGCAGTTGCAATAAATAGCAGAGCGCGCGCTGGGTATGGGATATGAAAACACACGCGGGAGGATAAGAGGAGGAAAGCGAGAGAGCGAGAGAAAAACGCGTTTGGACTGTGAGTTTTCCTTCTGACGCAGATCAGCACTCATTCATTCAGTCGCCATTTACTTTAAATCTGGTGGATGTGTTAGATGGTGACGAACATTGGAAGTAGAAAGGTTTAGTTTTGGTGAGGGGCCAGTACATGTTTGTGTCTGTGTTCGTTGAATGTGGGGGGGAAGGGGGAACATGTGAGGGTTATATTACTTTACTGCTGTACCTTTACTCTTTTGAGCTTCCCAAACACTTGCGCATTCATCATGAGCCGATCTCGATTGCTGCAGCGCACCCCCGAATTGTGTCGTATTACCACCAGGGTCAGTTATGTTTATTTATCTTTTTACACACATACACACAGCTTCAATAGTTTGTCCGATGCAAATTGCAATTTGGTGAATAGGAAAGGTTTTTCTTTTTAATTTTTTCGATCTGTCCCCCTTTTCTCTCTCTCTCTCTCTCACGCTGTGTCTCCCTCTAATCTGTATCTAAGCTGTGTTGGGGGGGAGAGATCGCCTGCCAGCAGGAAGAACATTTATTATTACTTACTTATGTATAGAATGTTAATGGAACCAGGAAGGAAAGAAGAAGGAAGGTGACCCATATATGCTGGAACGAGCGGGGTGATGATTTTTTTTGTTTTGGTATAAAAAGCTAGCTTAATTCTATGATTTTCATGTGTTTATTGTTCATGGGCAGTTCTGGCGGTACAGCATTAATTATCATCCTTTTTTTTGTTCTTTTTCGTCTTGTTCTTCCTATCCGATTCTTTTGCAGCAATTTGCTTGGAACAATTTTGCCGTGTCTTCAAGTGAAACTGGTTTGATTTATTTCGTTTGCCTTCCGTTCATGCTGGAACGTTTGGAAAAGAAATTGTGACACTTAAGGTCGCTTTATATGCTTACGCTGTTCCTGAATGTGGAGGCAACGTTGCAACGGAAAAAAATTCAACACACACATACCTTAGATAAATGCTAAAGAATATGATCGTATAATGTGCTTGTGCGCCAGAGGTTGGCCGAGCTCTGAGCAACGTGAGTCGTGTGATAAAACGAAACCGACATCTAAGCTTTGCGGAATGAAAGAAAACAAAAAGATGAAAAGAAGAGCGGCAAAAGAGCAAGAATAAATCCGTAAGTAATAAAACTGTACAGAAGGGCTAGTGGTTCATGGGGTACTAAGCCAGTTATATCCGAATGACAAGCCTGTTAATGAGCAGAGTAACTGAAGATGATCTGCCAGCAGATATCTTTGCCGACGAGCTGATTGATTGACAGTGGTCAAAACCGGACCACTGCGGTGATAACGTCAATACGAAACCTCCATTTGTGCCCAATCAGTAAGTAAACACACTAACGATGCAATTTATCATTTTACATATTTATTATACCACAAAGAACTCACGTTATATGGTGAACTTGTGTCATATTGTATCGACAATATTATCTTCTAAAAAAAGACTAGCAATTTTATCCGGCACCGTCTAAGGCTTCAGCTGAGACGTAATGAACGAAACCATCAACGCTTCGTGTACGGACAGCTTGGCACTCTCCTGAAACTCCCACCGCTGGCACACCTGCAGCCAAGCCTTCTCCACACTCATCGACATGGGCGTTTGAAACCACTTGGTATAGTCAATGTCCAGCCCACCACTAAGCAACTGATCGAACGATCGATGTCCGATATGAAACATCAGATCGATCAACGTTTGCCGCTCCTCGCGAATGCTTTGGCCCGGATTCGGTTGAAGCGGATTGTGCTCAATGTCACTGACACCCAACTGCTGCAAAATCCAGTCAAAATTCTTCCGAATGTACTGGTAAAGCATCTTCATGCTAAGCTTCCCGACGCTTGTCACCAGCACGTCGCTTACCAACATTTCGGCGATATACTCCGCATTCTCCACATCGAACTCTTCCTCCGACCGTACACTCGGTGTTGTTTGACGCAGAAACGCTTCCACATCATCCACGCGTGATGTGCTGGCAAAGCTGGCCAATCCAACCGCATCGTCGATATCGTTCTCCAGCTGACCCATCGAACGCTGACTCTCCCGTGCCTGACTGATCAGCGAGTTGATCTGTTCCGTGTGTTTGTTGTCCTCGTCGATAAAACAAATCGCTTCGGCCAACGTTTGACAAATGACCGACTTTGGTTTCATGTTTATGGTAGAAACCGGAGCAGTGGATACGTCCGGGGAAGCCGCACTACTACCACCTGACTGTTCCTTCGCTTCTGTCTCGGCTTCAGTTTCGGCAACCTCCAACAGTTTCGAGTAGAGCGCGATGTAGAGCAGCTGAATCAACACCGAATCACCGAGTGGACGTATCTCGGCTGGCAGTATCTCGGTGAGACAGTTGGTGACGGTGTACAGACAGTCCGGAATGCAGTCCCACATCTCCGAAAAGCAGGACAACGATAAGGACATCGCTTGATACATGCTGGCCGTTGTTTGGACCGCGGATACGAGCATATGGACTACTGGCCCAAGGATCGGATAGATCAGATGCAGGATGGCTTCGAGCCATGGAGGGCGCTTCTGGTTCCACACCTGACGCCGATCAAGGCAGGACGCCCAATCGTTCATTTTGCTCTTCTCCAGGGCTGAGATGAGTGTTTTGTTAATGTCGGATGTCTTGCCGGCCATGATGACGATGTAGGTAAGACCCATTAGCACCTGATAGTTGGACTGGCCGATCGGATCTGCGTGGATAAGATAAAGGATATATCATTCATGGTCTGTTAAGAGAACATTTTAGCTTACCATTCTGTTCCAACGCCCACTGTACGATATCGTTACACTCCAGTCCGCACAGGAATCCCTCACACTTCTTCGACAGACAGTCCCGGTTAACCGACGGTTGTCGAGCGCTCGGGATGAAGTTATCGCACGATGGCAAATTACGGATCAGATGATGAAAGATCAACGAGGACAAGTGGGCTTCGCGCATCAGCAGTACCTTGAGCAGTAGCCACCAGTTAGCTTGTGGTGCAGCCAGCAGTACCTTCAGCTCCAGTGTGAGTGCCGTACTGGTCGGCAGCTCCGAACAACGGGCGGCCCAGTGTGCGTTCAGATTCGGTGGAAAAAGCTTCGGCATTGTGAAGATAGTCCACGGCACAATCAATCCCTGCCGTTGGCCAAACATTGCAATGCCTCCCTGAACGCCCTTTTTCGCGACCTTGTAGAGTGCGCCAAGTGGAATGCCACGGAGCAGCAGACAACAGAACAGCTCCTGACACTTGGCGTGAATATCGCGAATTATCTTGCTCTGGCTGGGTAAGTTCAGTCCAACGAAGGCTTCACCATTTGCACAGATTGCTGGCAGTAGTTCACCGACACACAGAAGAACGTTGGAGACGTCGACTAGGAGTAATGGTGATCGTGCCCGGCTTGGTACGGTCTGCGTGTAGCGTACCGTAAGCACGGTTAAAGTTTCGTTCAACATGCCGGCAAAAACACGCTGGGCCATGGTTGGTGGTACCGAGTTCCAGAGATCCTGCTTCGTTCCCTGCATGTACAGCCACCACATCTGGATGGTGTAGGAACCGCGTTCCGACTCAAAGAACGGATGGGGACTTTCCCAGTGCAAACAGTCCGCATCCTGGGTGATGTACAGCGTCAACAGACGGCAATGCAGATCGAGCAACCGTTCGGCCAATGCTTCCGTCATCTCCGAGTATTGTTTGTAGCTGAGCTTTAGTGAGCCTCCCTTTTCGTCACCTTTCGGAGGACACACGTTCTTGGTGACACATTGCAGCCAAACGAACAGGCTGTTTTTTACCAACGCTGCTGCACCGATGGTAGCCGTCAGTACGGTGAGATCCGCATGATCGAGCGCTTCCTGCGACAAGGTATGAATGTGTTCTGGAAGTAAATACAAAAAAACCGCACACACACACAAAATGGACTTTAAATGCTCCTTATTACTCTTTTTTCCTCTAGGAATACCTAACAAATTGTCCACGGATTTCGAAACGAGAATGACAAACTTTTCCGGATCGGACGACTTCACAATTCCACCGCATCCGGCCGCCTCTTCCGGTTCCTTCCCTTGCTGATCTTGCAGCGCATCTGCTAGATGCAGTAAACCCGAATTCTTACGATATGCCGCATTATATTCATCTTCCAACCTATAACGGAATAGGGGGCGCGCAACTCAATAAGTGAATGTTTTAAACGGTACCAGAATTTCACCTACCAAATGACGATTTTAACCGACGCGAATGAAGCCGACCGGGGAAAGTCCAGTTTGCCACCTACCACACCGGCACAAATGTTCTCCTGGAGAACTTTCTGATTTGCCTAGTTGGAAACGGTGAAGCGATTAAACAGGTAAGTGAAAGATATTTGCTCATTTTAGAAAGTATTGGCTGCTGCCAATACTGCTAGTTTACCTCGTAGTACTGCAAATCACGCTGGAGCAGAATTGGGATTCTGTCCATAAGATTTCCTTCTTCCATAACCTCCATGATGAAGCGGATGGTTTTGAGAGTTTCGGCGAAGGTTTAAACTTTACAAAAATTGGTTTTAAATGTTTTTAGTTAAGTTATTTGTGCGGAGAAAAGTGACACTGTGACCACTGTGTACCAAGCTGCTGTAAAGGATGAAAAATTCCATCGATCAAACAAACAGTTTTCAGGTGTATTGATTTTAGCAATACGCTAAACTTGACCTACTTCTTGTAACGCGACGCGAATCTTGCCCTTCGCACAACAACCTGTTGATTGCCAAATGTGTATACTTGCGGGAACATTTGTAGGTCGGTAGGCTATGTGACGTCTAGTTGTGAAGCATGTTTGTGTGCTGGTATAGGATTATTATAGGTTCAGACTGAAAACCACACGAGATTTGATGCCGGCCTTTTCGTGTTACCGTAACGATTAAGCCATCCCTGAAAGCTTTCTTTCTTGTTGACGTTGAAAATATTGTATTAAACTGTTCGTTTCTTTATTTTAAATGGTCAATTAATTTGATGACTGTTGTTAGTAAAGTTTAAAATTACTCTGCATTTATAATTAATTTGCGTACACACAATTACGTTCCTTAAAAGTATATAAACTTTTGTTATTATTGCTGAAAAAACATGTCTTCGGTATTGTGAAAATTTTAGGAATAATTCTCTACCTGTGAAAGTATTACTAATGTTTTAGCAAATATTTAATGCTAGTATTCCCAATTTATATTATCTATTATCAAGTCAAAACTTAAATAATGTGTCATCAATAGTCCATTTTACTCGTATGTCACTTCTGCGCCCAATCATGTCCGTTAATCCTACTAGCTTAACTGAATACAAAATTCCCGGCTTACCAAACTATACGCAAGCCATTTTGAGCCAGTGTAAGCTAATCGTTCCACCTGTGCGCACCCCGTCGAAACATATGATTTCCTTGTACATAAGGATTCATCCCATTCATTGCAGCTAATGAATCTTTTACGCTGTTCCACAACAAAGGTTCATCCTCGCCATTCTGTTTCGTTTCCCCTTTTTCTCGTGCCAATAAATAAACAGACGAACAAACAAGGGAGTGTCTTTGTGTGCGTGTGCGTTGGGTCGGCGCACAGCATAGGAATGAATCCTGAGATTGCGTTTATCCGGCCAGATGCCTACGTGACTACATAACAGCATAGCAATGAGAACAGCAAATCAAGCGAAGCAGCAGCAACAGCGGCAGCATAGATATGGATATGGGGGATGGAAAATCCATCCATTAAAAAAAAAAAAACCAGCGAACCAACCAGCAACGGATGCAAAATTATTGCCCACTCCGGTACCCCTCGGGGACCGATGGGAAAGGTAGAAAAAAGTGCAAAAAATATACTCTACCCTCAAACCATCGGTACAAACAGTAGTAAAATAGGTTTTGTTAGCTTTCTCTCCTCCCGCGTAATGCGATCAATCGAGAAACGATCGTTTGTACCTCCATGATGAAGCGGATGGTTTTGAGAGTTTCGGCGAAGGTTTAAACTTTACAAAAATTGGTTTTAAATGTTTTTAGTTAAGTTATTTGTGCGGAGAAAAGTGACACTGTGACCACTGTGTACCAAGCTGCTGTAAAGGATGAAAAATTCCATCGATCAAACAAACAGTTTTCAGGTGTATTGATTTTAGCAATACGCTAAACTTGACCTACTTCTTGTAACGCGACGCGAATCTTGCCCTTCGCACAACAACCTGTTGATTGCCAAATGTGTATACTTGCGGGAACATTTGTAGGTCGGTAGGCTATGTGACGTCTAGTTGTGAAGCATGTTTGTGTGCTGGTATAGGATTATTATAGGTTCAGACTGAAAACCACACGAGATTTGATGCCGGCCTTTTCGTGTTACCGTAACGATTAAGCCATCCCTGAAAGCTTTCTTTCTTGTTGACGTTGAAAATATTGTATTAAACTGTTCGTTTCTTTATTTTAAATGGTCAATTAATTTGATGACTGTTGTTAGTAAATTTCGAAACGAGAATGACAAACTTTTCCGGATCGGACGACTTCACAATTCCACCGCATCCGGCCGCCTCTTCCGGTTCCTTCCCTTGCTGATCTTGCAGCGCATCTGCTAGATGCAGTAAACCCGAATTCTTACGATATGCCGCATAATATTCATCTTCCAACCTATAACGGAATAGGGGGCGCGCAACTCAATAAGTGAATGTTTTAAACGGTACCAGAATTTCACCTACCAAATGACGATTTTAACCGACGCGAATGAAGCCGACCGGGGAAAGTCCAGTTTGCCACCTACCACACCGGCACAAATGTTCTCCTGGAGAACTTTCTGATTTGCCTAGTTGGAAACGGTGAAGCGATTAAACAGGTAAGTGAAAGATATTTGCTCATTTTAGAAAGTATTGGCTGCTGCCAATACTGCTAGTTTACCTCGTAGTACTGCAAATCACGCTGGAGCAGAATTGGGATTCTGTCCATAAGATTTCCTTCTTCCATAACCTCCATGATGAAGCGGATGGTTTTGAGAGTTTCGGCGAAGGTTTAAACTTTACAAAAATTGGTTTTAAATGTTTTTAGTTAAGTTATTTGTGCGGAGAAAAGTGACACTGTGACCACTGTGTACCAAGCTGCTGTAAAGGATGAAAAATTCCATCGATCAAACAAACAGTTTTCAGGTGTATTGATTTTAGCAATACGCTAAACTTGACCTACTTCTTGTAACGCGACGCGAATCTTGCCCTTCGCACAACAACCTGTTGATTGCCAAATGTGTATACTTGCGGGAACATTTGTAGGTCGGTAGGCTATGTGACGTCTAGTTGTGAAGCATGTTTGTGTGCTGGTATAGGATTATTATAGGTTCAGACTGAAAACCACACGAGATTTGATGCCGGCCTTTTCGTGTTACCGTAACGATTAAGCCATCCCTGAAAGCTTTCTTTCTTGTTGACGTTGAAAATATTGTATTAAACTGTTCGTTTCTTTATTTTAAATGGTCAATTAATTTGATGACTGTTGTTAGTAAATTTCGAAACGAGAATGACAAACTTTTCCGGATCGGACGACTTCACAATTCCACCGCATCCGGCCGCCTCTTCCGGTTCCTTCCCTTGCTGATCTTGCAGCGCATCTGCTAGATGCAGTAAACCCGAATTCTTACGATATGCCGCATAATATTCATCTTCCAACCTATAACGGAATAGGGGGCGCGCAACTCAATAAGTGAATGTTTTAAACGGTACCAGAATTTCACCTACCAAATGACGATTTTAACCGACGCGAATGAAGCCGACCGGGGAAAGTCCAGTTTGCCACCTACCACACCGGCACAAATGTTCTCCTGGAGAACTTTCTGATTTGCCTAGTTGGAAACGGTGAAGCGATTAAACAGGTAAGTGAAAGATATTTGCTCATTTTAGAAAGTATTGGCTGCTGCCAATACTGCTAGTTTACCTCGTAGTACTGCAAATCACGCTGGAGCAGAATTGGGATTCTGTCCATAAGATTTCCTTCTTCCATAACCTCCATGATGAAGCGGATGGTTTTGAGAGTTTCGGCGAAGGTTTAAACTTTACAAAAATTGGTTTTAAATGTTTTTAGTTAAGTTATTTGTGCGGAGAAAAGTGACACTGTGACCACTGTGTACCAAGCTGCTGTAAAGGATGAAAAATTCCATCGATCAAACAAACAGTTTTCAGGTGTATTGATTTTAGCAATACGCTAAACTTGACCTACTTCTTGTAACGCGACGCGAATCTTGCCCTTCGCACAACAACCTGTTGATTGCCAAATGTGTATACTTGCGGGAACATTTGTAGGTCGGTAGGCTATGTGACGTCTAGTTGTGAAGCATGTTTGTGTGCTGGTATAGGATTATTATAGGTTCAGACTGAAAACCACACGAGATTTGATGCCGGCCTTTTCGTGTTACCGTAACGATTAAGCCATCCCTGAAAGCTTTCTTTCTTGTTGACGTTGAAAATATTGTATTAAACTGTTCGTTTCTTTATTTTAAATGGTCAATTAATTTGATGACTGTTGTTAGTAAATTTCGAAACGAGAATGACAAACTTTTCCGGATCGGACGACTTCACAATTCCACCGCATCCGGCCGCCTCTTCCGGTTCCTTCCCTTGCTGATCTTGCAGCGCATCTGCTAGATGCAGTAAACCCGAATTCTTACGATATGCCGCATAATATTCATCTTCCAACCTATAACGGAATAGGGGGCGCGCAACTCAATAAGTGAATGTTTTAAACGGTACCAGAATTTCACCTACCAAATGACGATTTTAACCGACGCGAATGAAGCCGACCGGGGAAAGTCCAGTTTGCCACCTACCACACCGGCACAAATGTTCTCCTGGAGAACTTTCTGATTTGCCTAGTTGGAAACGGTGAAGCGATTAAACAGGTAAGTGAAAGATATTTGCTCATTTTAGAAAGTATTGGCTGCTGCCAATACTGCTAGTTTACCTCGTAGTACTGCAAATCACGCTGGAGCAGAATTGGGATTCTGTCCATAAGATTTCCTTCTTCCATAACCTCCATGATGAAGCGGATGGTTTTGAGAGTTTCGGCGAAGGTTTAAACTTTACAAAAATTGGTTTTAAATGTTTTTAGTTAAGTTATTTGTGCGGAGAAAAGTGACACTGTGACCACTGTGTACCAAGCTGCTGTAAAGGATGAAAAATTCCATCGATCAAACAAACAGTTTTCAGGTGTATTGATTTTAGCAATACGCTAAACTTGACCTACTTCTTGTAACGCGACGCGAATCTTGCCCTTCGCACAACAACCTGTTGATTGCCAAATGTGTATACTTGCGGGAACATTTGTAGGTCGGTAGGCTATGTGACGTCTAGTTGTGAAGCATGTTTGTGTGCTGGTATAGGATTATTATAGGTTCAGACTGAAAACCACACGAGATTTGATGCCGGCCTTTTCGTGTTACCGTAACGATTAAGCCATCCCTGAAAGCTTTCTTTCTTGTTGACGTTGAAAATATTGTATTAAACTGTTCGTTTCTTTATTTTAAATGGTCAATTAATTTGATGACTGTTGTTAGTAAATTTCGAAACGAGAATGACAAACTTTTCCGGATCGGACGACTTCACAATTCCACCGCATCCGGCCGCCTCTTCCGGTTCCTTCCCTTGCTGATCTTGCAGCGCATCTGCTAGATGCAGTAAACCCGAATTCTTACGATATGCCGCATAATATTCATCTTCCAACCTATAACGGAATAGGGGGCGCGCAACTCAATAAGTGAATGTTTTAAACGGTACCAGAATTTCACCTACCAAATGACGATTTTAACCGACGCGAATGAAGCCGACCGGGGAAAGTCCAGTTTGCCACCTACCACACCGGCACAAATGTTCTCCTGGAGAACTTTCTGATTTGCCTAGTTGGAAACGGTGAAGCGATTAAACAGGTAAGTGAAAGATATTTGCTCATTTTAGAAAGTATTGGCTGCTGCCAATACTGCTAGTTTACCTCGTAGTACTGCAAATCACGCTGGAGCAGAATTGGGATTCTGTCCATAAGATTTCCTTCTTCCATAACCTCCATGATGAAGCGGATGGTTTTGAGAGTTTCGGCGAAGGTTTAAACTTTACAAAAATTGGTTTTAAATGTTTTTAGTTAAGTTATTTGTGCGGAGAAAAGTGACACTGTGACCACTGTGTACCAAGCTGCTGTAAAGGATGAAAAATTCCATCGATCAAACAAACAGTTTTCAGGTGTATTGATTTTAGCAATACGCTAAACTTGACCTACTTCTTGTAACGCGACGCGAATCTTGCCCTTCGCACAACAACCTGTTGATTGCCAAATGTGTATACTTGCGGGAACATTTGTAGGTCGGTAGGCTATGTGACGTCTAGTTGTGAAGCATGTTTGTGTGCTGGTATAGGATTATTATAGGTTCAGACTGAAAACCACACGAGATTTGATGCCGGCCTTTTCGTGTTACCGTAACGATTAAGCCATCCCTGAAAGCTTTCTTTCTTGTTGACGTTGAAAATATTGTATTAAACTGTTCGTTTCTTTATTTTAAATGGTCAATTAATTTGATGACTGTTGTTAGTAAATTTCGAAACGAGAATGACAAACTTTTCCGGATCGGACGACTTCACAATTCCACCGCATCCGGCCGCCTCTTCCGGTTCCTTCCCTTGCTGATCTTGCAGCGCATCTGCTAGATGCAGTAAACCCGAATTCTTACGATATGCCGCATAATATTCATCTTCCAACCTATAACGGAATAGGGGGCGCGCAACTCAATAAGTGAATGTTTTAAACGGTACCAGAATTTCACCTACCAAATGACGATTTTAACCGACGCGAATGAAGCCGACCGGGGAAAGTCCAGTTTGCCACCTACCACACCGGCACAAATGTTCTCCTGGAGAACTTTCTGATTTGCCTAGTTGGAAACGGTGAAGCGATTAAACAGGTAAGTGAAAGATATTTGCTCATTTTAGAAAGTATTGGCTGCTGCCAATACTGCTAGTTTACCTCGTAGTACTGCAAATCACGCTGGAGCAGAATTGGGATTCTGTCCATAAGATTTCCTTCTTCCATAACCTCCATGATGAAGCGGATGGTTTTGAGAGTTTCGGCGAAGGTTTAAACTTTACAAAAATTGGTTTTAAATGTTTTTAGTTAAGTTATTTGTGCGGAGAAAAGTGACACTGTGACCACTGTGTACCAAGCTGCTGTAAAGGATGAAAAATTCCATCGATCAAACAAACAGTTTTCAGGTGTATTGATTTTAGCAATACGCTAAACTTGACCTACTTCTTGTAACGCGACGCGAATCTTGCCCTTCGCACAACAACCTGTTGATTGCCAAATGTGTATACTTGCGGGAACATTTGTAGGTCGGTAGGCTATGTGACGTCTAGTTGTGAAGCATGTTTGTGTGCTGGTATAGGATTATTATAGGTTCAGACTGAAAACCACACGAGATTTGATGCCGGCCTTTTCGTGTTACCGTAACGATTAAGCCATCCCTGAAAGCTTTCTTTCTTGTTGACGTTGAAAATATTGTATTAAACTGTTCGTTTCTTTATTTTAAATGGTCAATTAATTTGATGACTGTTGTTAGTAAATTTCGAAACGAGAATGACAAACTTTTCCGGATCGGACGACTTCACAATTCCACCGCATCCGGCCGCCTCTTCCGGTTCCTTCCCTTGCTGATCTTGCAGCGCATCTGCTAGATGCAGTAAACCCGAATTCTTACGATATGCCGCATAATATTCATCTTCCAACCTATAACGGAATAGGGGGCGCGCAACTCAATAAGTGAATGTTTTAAACGGTACCAGAATTTCACCTACCAAATGACGATTTTAACCGACGCGAATGAAGCCGACCGGGGAAAGTCCAGTTTGCCACCTACCACACCGGCACAAATGTTCTCCTGGAGAACTTTCTGATTTGCCTAGTTGGAAACGGTGAAGCGATTAAACAGGTAAGTGAAAGATATTTGCTCATTTTAGAAAGTATTGGCTGCTGCCAATACTGCTAGTTTACCTCGTAGTACTGCAAATCACGCTGGAGCAGAATTGGGATTCTGTCCATAAGATTTCCTTCTTCCATAACCTCCATGATGAAGCGGATGGTTTTGAGAGTTTCGGCGAAGGTTTAAACTTTACAAAAATTGGTTTTAAATGTTTTTAGTTAAGTTATTTGTGCGGAGAAAAGTGACACTGTGACCACTGTGTACCAAGCTGCTGTAAAGGATGAAAAATTCCATCGATCAAACAAACAGTTTTCAGGTGTATTGATTTTAGCAATACGCTAAACTTGACCTACTTCTTGTAACGCGACGCGAATCTTGCCCTTCGCACAACAACCTGTTGATTGCCAAATGTGTATACTTGCGGGAACATTTGTAGGTCGGTAGGCTATGTGACGTCTAGTTGTGAAGCATGTTTGTGTGCTGGTATAGGATTATTATAGGTTCAGACTGAAAACCACACGAGATTTGATGCCGGCCTTTTCGTGTTACCGTAACGATTAAGCCATCCCTGAAAGCTTTCTTTCTTGTTGACGTTGAAAATATTGTATTAAACTGTTCGTTTCTTTATTTTAAATGGTCAATTAATTTGATGACTGTTGTTAGTAAATTTCGAAACGAGAATGACAAACTTTTCCGGATCGGACGACTTCACAATTCCACCGCATCCGGCCGCCTCTTCCGGTTCCTTCCCTTGCTGATCTTGCAGCGCATCTGCTAGATGCAGTAAACCCGAATTCTTACGATATGCCGCATAATATTCATCTTCCAACCTATAACGGAATAGGGGGCGCGCAACTCAATAAGTGAATGTTTTAAACGGTACCAGAATTTCACCTACCAAATGACGATTTTAACCGACACGAATGAAGCCGACCGGGGAAAGTCCAGTTTGCCACCTACCACACCGGCACAAATGTTCTCCTGGAGAACTTTCTGATTTGCCTAGTTGGAAACGGTGAAGCGATTAAACAGGTAAGTGAAAGATATTTGCTCATTTTAGAAAGTATTGGCTGCTGCCAATACTGCTAGTTTACCTCGTAGTACTGCAAATCACGCTGGAGCAGAATTGGGATTCTGTCCATAAGATTTCCTTCTTCCATAACCTCCATGATGAAGCGGATGGTTTTGAGAGTTTCGGCGAAGGTTTAAACTTTACAAAAATTGGTTTTAAATGTTTTTAGTTAAGTTATTTGTGCGGAGAAAAGTGACACTGTGACCACTGTGTACCAAGCTGCTGTAAAGGATGAAAAATTCCATCGATCAAACAAACAGTTTTCAGGTGTATTGATTTTAGCAATACGCTAAACTTGACCTACTTCTTGTAACGCGACGCGAATCTTGCCCTTCGCACAACAACCTGTTGATTGCCAAATGTGTATACTTGCGGGAACATTTGTAGGTCGGTAGGCTATGTGACGTCTAGTTGTGAAGCATGTTTGTGTGCTGGTATAGGATTATTATAGGTTCAGACTGAAAACCACACGAGATTTGATGCCGGCCTTTTCGTGTTACCGTAACGATTAAGCCATCCCTGAAAGCTTTCTTTCTTGTTGACGTTGAAAATATTGTATTAAACTGTTCGTTTCTTTATTTTAAATGGTCAATTAATTTGATGACTGTTGTTAGTAAAGTTTAAAATTACTCTGCATTTATAATTAATTTGCGTACACACAATTACGTTCCTTAAAAGTATATAAACTTTTGTTATTATTGCTGAAAAAACATGTCTTCGGTATTGTGAAAATTTTAGGAATAATTCTCTACCTGTGAAAGTATTACTAATGTTTTAGCAAATATTTAATGCTAGTATTCCCAATTTATATTATCTATTATCAAGTCAAAACTTAAATAATGTGTCATCAATAGTCCATTTTACTCGTATGTCACTTCTGCGCCCAATCATGTCCGTTAATCCTACTAGCTTAACTGAATACAAAATTCCCGGCTTACCAAACTATACGCAAGCCATTTTGAGCCAGTGTAAGCTAATCGTTCCACCTGTGCGCACCCCGTCGAAACATATGATTTCCTTGTACATAAGGATTCATCCCATTCATTGCAGCTAATGAATCTTTTACGCTGTTCCACAACAAAGGTTCATCCTCGCCATTCTGTTTCGTTTCCCCTTTTTCTCGTGCCAATAAATAAACAGACGAACAAACAAGGGAGTGTCTTTGTGTGCGTGTGCGTTGGGTCGGCGCACAGCATAGGAATGAATCCTGAGATTGCGTTTATCCGGCCAGATGCCTACGTGACTACATAACAGCATAGCAATGAGAACAGCAAATCAAGCGAAGCAGCAGCAACAGCGGCAGCATAGATATGGATATGGGGGATGGAAAATCCATCCATTAAAAAAAAAAAAACCAGCGAACCAACCAGCAACGGATGCAAAATTATTGCCCACTCCGGTACCCCTCGGGGACCGATGGGAAAGGTAGAAAAAAGTGCAAAAAATATACTCTACCCTCAAACCATCGGTACAAACAGTAGTAAAATAGGTTTTGTTAGCTTTCTCTCCTCCCGCGTAATGCGATCAATCGAGAAACGATCGTTTGTACTGTTTTTTTTGTTTGGTTTTGCGGTAAATATTTGCTATGATTATTCTGCGTTTGGATTCGCACGACGATGTGATATTGATATTGCACTTATGCGATAATCGACTTATTTTGCATATTTCGATGCATTTTTGCAATAAAGAGGCTCGATTATCGGGCTATGTTGGGTGTGATGTGCGTAAGCAATCGTATTTACATTTGAAAAACGGTTGTAAATACGCTCCGGGTTGGCCGAAACAGTTGGCGTGTTTGGCGAGAGGCGAGACTGGAAGGCATTTAACCATATGATGTTCGTCTTTGCCTGTTTGTGTGGAGTGCAGCTATGTTGTAGTGAAAAATAAAATATTTGATAAAAGTGTATGCAGCAATATTTTATATTACAACAATATGCTTTATAAGAAAACATACAAAATTTGTTTGTTAAACCTCTGCCAGCCCCTGGGCTCATCTTCTTTACAAAAAACCATCTTTAGCACACGTTTTGCGACGTAAACAATGCACATAGAAATACGGTCTGGAGTTGAGCTTACTACATGTGTGTGCGTATGGTATTTTGGTATGGCTGTTTTCGCACGAATACTAATGCTCCGGATGAACTCAACAGTGGTGTGTGCGTTTCCATGACAGTATCGTAGCGAATGCAGGGGCTCGCACGTAATTTATTCCAAAGGTAAAAGCAAAGTGGGTATAGGAACTAGGTGGGCTTATGCCTAACGATTTGACAACTGCGCATGGAAAAATGAAGTAAAATTTGACAGTTACGGGTTCGATCGTTTGTTAATGTGTGCGTGCTCCATCTGGTTGTGCTGTCCGGAGTAAAGTGTAAATACGCGTGTGTGTGTTTGAAGATACGCGTATCTGAATCGAACCCGTAACTGTCAAACGTAAATTCCGCCGCAAACCTATGAGCCCACCTAGTTCCTATACCCACTTTGGGTAAAAGTGTTATTTACACTGAAAAATACATTAATAATGTCGCTCTTTATAGAATTAATAGTACAAAATGCGATTTAAAAAATAGTTGAAAATATCAGATAGTGTCTGTTTGAGCACCAGCATCCACCACGCACAATTAAAGTCTACATGCAGCATATACCCTGCTTGAGTGTGTGTGTGTGTGTGCGTACAAGCAGCCAGCCAGACAGGGGAGTTCATTTTGCGTTTTATTTTGATCCACCGTGTGTGCGAGATTGAAAAGCAGATGCGTCGAGGAAAACGTTCACATTTGTTTTCAAGCGCTTGAACGCAGCAGAGGTTGTGTACTACCGTCCGATCCTGGCAAGAATCAAACCGTGGCTTCTTCTTTTTCTTCACACCAAAGAGCAAGTGTGTGGTTGATGTGTCGATCAAGTGATTGGTATTCCAGTGACAAAGTTAGAGCGTTGTGTAGAAAAGAAAGGTGCATCCGTGCAGTAGTAGAAAAAAAAAACAAACTAAAAGATTCAATTAAAGTGGACAAATCTTTTCACTCTGACGTCAGCGCATAAGTTGTGAGTGTGTGTTTGTGCATGCATGTTTGTGTGGTGCGCGTGTTGTGTAAGTGTATCTCTTGCCTTTATTCAGCGAGACGACCCCAAAAATCCAGTGGCAGTGACAGCTAGCAAACATTCCAACCGGTTTTTAATGCTCGCGAGAAGTTGGTGATACCCGGGAATGTCGGAAAGTCAATAATAAACCCAGCGACAAACGACACACGAAGGTGGTGAAACACACCAAAGGGGAGAAATTAACATTTCGCGCTCTTCATCGATTACCGAAGGAAAGTTGTGTGCTGGTGACGCGGAGCAAAAGAAGAACATAAATACAAAAAGAGCATCAACATTAACACCGATTTCGATTTGTGCGCACGGGTGAGAAGAGAAAAAAAACACGCGGCCATCACCATCGTAACCACGGAGTGTGCGGTACAGTGAGAAACAAAAAAAAGCTACACCACTTCACCAAAATAACTTGAAAGCTCCTCTCAACCTGGCGGCCGATTGTCGGTAGTTTGTCTGCTTGTGTGTCGTTTTGAGTTGCATCACGCCAACATACCCGGCTTTTGCACACAGTTCCTTACTTTAACCACCCGAAAGACACACACACACACACGCAACCATGTTTTCCCCCTTGTTACGGTTGGGCGGCAGCGGTATGATGGCGCGAGCGGCAGCACCACAGGCCAACCTGTTTCCCCTCGGCTTCGTGCGCTCCATCTCCAAGAGCAGCGAGGTGAACAATTCTGACTTTATGACGATCCGGACGGAGAACCAGAACCATCCGAAGACGACGGCGGCCAGCAGCCGTAACTGCGACAGCAAGCAACAGATAAGACTGAAGAAGGTGTCGAGGTAAGTTACAGGCGCGCCCGTTAAAGACATTTCTTGTTTGTTTTGGTTTTTTTTTGGAGGTGGTGCGCAGTTACGTAGCTCGAGACGGAAGTGTATACTCGCCCGAGTGCATTTCACTCTGTTCCGATGGGGAGGGTGGTGCCGGTATGTGAATGAACTCACGTCGTCGATTACATTGGCCAATGGTTGTGTCGAGAAAGACTTCACCACTTCACGAAGTTGGGGTTGGATTTTCGATGGTAACAAGGAAAATGGTCCGATTGATAGTTGGTCTGCCTGATGCTAGTGCTCTGATTAACAAGATGATAAAATGATTTAAAATGATATGGAATGAATTCCAATTCACGGCACGGAGTCAATTATTCAATCGTCCAAAAATCGTCGGGCGTGCCTCCACGGTCTCCGAAACCGGTATCTTCTCCGCGCGCACACACGGCGTATCTGGCAGACGTTGCGGTGGAAGGTAGAGGACCCACGGTAGGGGAAGACACATGATGATGGAACCGAAACGGTCCAAAGTTCACCGAGTCTCTTTCG
Organism: Anopheles maculatus; assembly: GCA_002091835.1. Classification (NCBI taxonomy): domain Eukaryota; kingdom Metazoa; phylum Arthropoda; class Insecta; order Diptera; family Culicidae; genus Anopheles; species Anopheles maculatus. The sequence goes on from KZ061562.1 coordinate 594,912, forward strand.
CTCGCAGATATGTGTGTTGGGTGTACACTGCACCGTCGCTCTTGGTTGTGGTTTATCTAGGCGTCAAGAAGCCAACACGGTGCAATATCATCACCATCGTCACCTTCGTGGTGATGCGCTTGTTTTCAGCAGCCTGTAGAAAAGTGTCTTCTTTGTTTTCCCAACAGCGTGTAGCATGTTTTTTCTCGATGCTAAAAATAGAACCTGTTCCGTGTAATGCGTCGTGTGAGTTTGACTTGCGTATGGAAGAAATGCATTCTTCTCATTGAGACACTCACACGCGTAAAGAACGACGGCACACCAAATGCCCGTAGGTAGAGAGAGCTCCGTTTGTTTTTGTTGCTGTTCGTTTTTGCCCTATTTTCTTCTGCGCGTATTCGACACCATAATCAGCCGATTCCCTTTTCCGTATTACCGTGGTCATGTGGTGCGTGTACGCACACTTGCGCACCATCAAAAAAGAAAACGTACACTGTGGTGGCCGCCGCCTGCGTTTACGACGCATTTTACTCCGAGGTAAAATCACGTAGGCACCGTTTTGTTGTGATCCGTCAAAACACATCCTTCCCCTATTTACTTCCACAATTCCCTTTTTGGAGGGGAAGTAAGAAATGACAGCTAGCAGAAGTTCATGCTATATTTATTTATGTGTTGGAGGGCGTCAAACTTTTATTTACCTTTGTTTTTGCTGGAGAACGTGTGGTGTATGCTGGATCTTTGTTTCAGAAATTCTTCGATGCGGAAGACAAGGTTGAGATTAAATATCTACGCAACGCAACGCAACAGTCTTTTAGGAGTGGCTATGTTTACATTGAAGAAGATGTATATTGTCACACTTGCCACACCAGCCGCGTGTGTGAGACCTTGAAGGCGAGAAGAAAGAAAACGCGCACCTCAGCAAAAGTCATCGGTCGCACCTTCCACCCTTATTCGGTGACGCATTACGTGTGTGTGTGTGTGTTTTTCTGGTGGACCGATGATGACACGGCGATGATCATATCTCGCCGCCTCATGTGGTCATCCACATCTCACGTACGGCAACTTGGGCATCCCGCGCCTTCATCGGTAACTGTATTCCTTGCGATCGGTGTGAGACTTAATCCATGTCCAGTTGGCAAGTAACACGAAGCAAAACCGGCGTCATCCTGACATGGAGCGATGGGAAAAAGGAACAAAGAAATCCGAAAACCATACTGGCGTAACCTGGCGAGAGAAACAGCGGCACCACACACCGCGTAAAACTTGTTTCGCCGAGGGTGATTAGGTATTCAGAACTGTATCCAGCGCCTCCTCCAACGCAACTTTCTGTTGCGATGGTAACACCGATTGATCGTGTCCGAGTGCGTCGAGGAGAGAATGGCTCGTTCCATTTGTTCTAGAAGAATGTTTTGAACACTTGTCTAGTCTAAAAATAGCGACCAAATTCAAAACAACTCCATTTTTTTTTTATAACCTGAAGTTGGATGCTCTACCGAAACCGAAAATGAACACTTGTGCGTGTTTTTTGGTGTGCGTGTCGTGAAGGGTTCCTGTTCATGCTGGATGGTGTACGCAATATCTACAACACACCCGCGGTTATCTTTCCCTTTTTCGAGTAAAACCACTCCATCAAACCGACAAGAAGGAGAGCGCGCTACACAGACCCCCAGCAGCAGCAGCAGCAGCAGGCTTGCTACACGCATAGAAATGTGCCACGAATGAAGCTGGACGTTGATGGAACCCTCGCTGTGTGGGGTAGAGAGAAGAGGGGTGATGGAGGCGTGCGCGGTTTGTTTTCTTCCGCCACACACACAGGTTTTTGTTTTGCGATATTATAACTGCGCAGTTTTTGGAACTCGCGCCGCCAGCGTGGCGTCGGTTGTAAGATACGAAAGCCGGCACCACGGTATGTTTCTCTGTCTCTGGTAATGCTCTGTATATTGGGAACAGATAAATGGAACAACATCGCTGTGGCATTTTGTGGCTTACAGACATTTGGAGAGAGTGAACTTTAAAAAAACGCGTCATCGAAGCAACACAGTGCTTTGTATAACTGTCAATGCCAATCCCTGTAAACAATCTGTTTATTCTCATCAGGTATCATGTAAACAGGTTCTGTTCAATGAGTAGGAGGTGCTGCTAAGGGATTAATGATCAAACACTCATTACCGGATCGCGTTCTAATGCCGCTTACGGTAGGCGCGCTTCAAAACCAAGGTCAAAAAGCCGGCCGGATGAATTAAATGCGCGCTCGATGCGAGAGTGAGAGACAGAGAAACACATACAGCACGGAACGCAACACACGCGCACACCCCGTGCCAGTCACGTCGATTCATTCGGTAGAGTGTTGTGGTCTCTGGAGTTACGACGCAAATGTAGCGCCACTTGAAATTGCGAACGTCGCGCCACGTCTCCCTGTTGGTGGAGCGGAAAACGGCTTACCTAATTCCTTCCCTATACCCCGATAAGTAAGAATCAGCTCAGAAGGGAAAGTTGCGCGTGTTTACATACTCTTATACTGGAAAATTGCATAATGATTGAGAACTCTCCACATAGGACAGGAGACCCCCACGGCGAACTCCTCCCCCTAGCGGATAGGGAAAGGTCATGTGTAACTGATTGGCTGATCGGAATGCTGCTTTAATACGTCGTCCTGATAAGGGGCGAGCCAACACATCTAGTAGTTTCACATACGGTGGGTTTGTGTTGATTCAACCGATAACTCTCCTTCCTTCATTTGTGACGCTTGTGAAAGACAGGACACAAAACATAAACACAATGCCTACTATACATTACTTGAAGCGGCAAAAATGAAATAAACATATTTGCTGTTGCTGTTGCTTACATCAAGATGTAAACATGATATTGTTGTTGAAAGCGGAACATAGAGAAGAATGGTGCTTTGTTTGACCGGAGGAAAACTACTGTACCTAGTAGATGTTACAGTACCCAGTACCTTTTATCACTTCCAGGTGGATCTAAATTTATTCCACTTATTGTGATCTTTTCACCAGACATGTGCGAAACGTGACTTCTATTTTCTAGCCCAAAATAAACAAATTCTACAGAGGCGAGTTGCTACCAGACGAGATGGAATTGACAAATGCGAAATCCTACATCTAGCAGCCATTGACATGGCGACACCTAGCCTAGCTTTCGCTTACCATCCTCTCCATTTAACGTTCTAATGTTAATAAGATCATTAAACAGCATACTAAAGGTGGGCTGTGTATCTGATTGGAGATAGGAAACGGTACTGAGCCTTCCTTCGAGTTTTTGGCTGGTGCGAAAATGGTGCTAAACATTACTTCATTTGCATCGAGTTATGACGCATTTGGGGCGTGTGTTTGTGTTTTGTGATGCGCATTTTTTTTCAATCTGATTGAGTGCACGTGCTGGTGGCACTCGAGTCTTCCCACAGTATCGGAATCGGCTAGCTTTATCCACGTTCACAATTTATGGCCACACACATCACACACACACACGTGAAATGATTAATTCTTTTCCAGGAGGGTGTTCCAGGTTGAAGGTAGTCTATTTTGGGATTGTTATTTGTTGTTACTGATGGAAGGCGCCTTTAATTATAAGCCCCGCATAAGAGTTAGAGAACGATTAACCAGTAAATGTGAAGTGTAATGATTTTTCCTAAGTGCTAAAGTTCATCGAAGGTTAGAGATAAAGAATCAAACGTCTGTTGGGCCTATCCGCAGTAGGATTAGGGCGATAACGCCCTAGATTCAATCAAGATTACTATTTGTTAAACATAAATAGAATTAATCGCCTTCAGAAAGGTAAATGTTTTGCAAGAACTCTTATTGTCAGATCTCATGAGGTGGTTTTTAAGCCACCCTTGCTAATTAGTGCAAATTGTTTAATTTTGCAATCTAAAAAAAGATATTCATCACTTTTTTGCTTGTTGTGGGTTATCATTAATTAGACACCATCTTAGGGATGCTAATTTAAAGTTAGATTCAGCAAAAAACCACTTACCGTGCTGTGTGAGCTCATGAAGTCACTCTCGCCAGACATTTGCTTCTTTAATCATCTCCTCAGAAGGGTGCTCTAATCAGTTTTAACTCAAATTTCGTTTACATCGAAACGTACCCCTTTCTGCTAATTATTTCAGTAATCAATCACTTCGGTACGAAAAAAAGCTGATCATATAAGCAAAACAACATGCTTCAAATAGATAAAACTCTTAACAGTAGTCACCTTCCTTTTTTTTGCATTTTCAGAACTCTATCGACGCTGAACTCATCTGTACCGGAAGCGGCCGCACATACCGCCGTACCGAAGAGCGAGAGCCGCGAATTTATGGCCGTTTTCCCCGATGTGGTCCGCGATCTGACCGCGTACGCCAGCAAGTACGACAAGAACGTGGCGACCAAATGGTTCGTAAAGGCGCTCCAGTACAATGTCCCGCAGGGCAAGAAGAATCGTGGATTGGCGTGCGTACTTGCGTACCGGATGCTGGCCCGCCCGGAAGAACTTACACCGGAAAACATTCGAAGGGCGCAGTACCTTGGATGGGCGATTGAGATGGTAAGCGGGAAGGGATGGTATAAGGGGCAGAAGATATTAGCCACGGTTACACATGATTACAAACCCGCTGCTGCTGACCTTCAACTGTTTCGGTGGACGTATTTTTGGAAAACATATTTATCATTTTTATGCCTCTGTTTACCTCAGTTAAAGCCATCTTTTTTCGATTGTTTATTCGCAAAGGGAACGAATATTGTTAGAACAAGGTCGCTGCGTGGAATTATCTCCATAAGCACAGCCTATTGATAGTAAATCGAAAAAAATAATCTCTTTGCCTGTTGTTTACTAATTTGTTTACTCTATCTACTCCATTGTGGGTTTGTTCTCGACGCGTCACTGTAAACGCAGTTACTAACGCGTCACATACACGCTGCAAAGAATGCAGCAAACCACTCCATGGACTGCCTTGGTAACGCATTCAAATCTCCTTGACGACGAACTTTTTTCGCGAAGAATACCTTTTCAAGAGCAAAGATAAGCGCAGATCGAATTAAGTCTCAGCGTTAGCTCTAGTCAAGTTCCAGAAAAGTGGTGTCGCTCAAGTACCGTCGAACCGTTTTCATGTGCAAATTCCCGTTCATCTAATCGTACGAGGCTTATTTTTGTTGAACAAACGTCTCTCTTTTTGTTGTGCTAATTTCTGGAGTGAGAGGACCTTTACTGATACCGCCGCGCAGTGTGTGTGTGGATCGAACTTGTCGAACCATACCCTTATGTCATGACCCCTAGCGATGACGCAAATTGGCTTGATTTATCACGAATAACCACCGTGGGGAGAATGGAAGCAGCGTGTCCAACCATCCTCTTGCTGCGTGTTGATTAACCTGAGGTGTGTGTGTGTGTGTGATTCTCGTTCTTGCAGCTACATTCGATGTTCCTGATCATGGACGACGTGATGGATGGTAGCGTGACGCGCCGTGGTCAACCGTGCTGGCACACGCTGGACGATGTGAAGCTGGCTGGCGTAAACGATGGCATCATGATCGAGGCGGCCATCTCGAACCTGATCAAAACACAGTACGGCAACGAGCCGTACTATCCGAGGCTGCTGGAGCTGTTCAACGATATGAAGTTTATCACGACAATCGGCCAATCGCTCGATCTGCGTTCGGCCAAGCTCGACGTGACGGACTACACGATGGATCTGTACAAATCGATCGTTTTCCACAAGACTGCCTACTACACGTTCTACCTCCCTGTTGCGGCGGCCATGCATCTTACTGGGTAAGTAAAGACCATTCCGCTTTGTTAAGGGAATCCTTTTAACTCTAATACTCGCCTTTCGATTGTAGCTACACCGATCCGGAGATGTTCCGACAGGCGAAAACGATTCTGCTGGAAATTGGACAGTTCTATCAGACGCAGGATGATTTCTTCGATTGCTTCGGTGATCCGGCCGTGATCGGTAAGGTTGGTACCGATATTGCGGAGGGCAAGTGCAGCTGGTTGGCGGTGGTGGCGATGCAGCGTGCGACCGAGGAACAGAAGGAGATCATGAAGGCGTGCTATGGATCAACGGGTAGGTTGAACTATGTCCCTGTTTAATTGCTTGATTATATTCTGCAAACGATAGTCTCCACGCTAGTCAAACATCTGGCGTTCCTCTCAGGGCCTCATAAACTCAATCCTTTTGTTTTTTTTCGCGTAGTACATGGTGTCCCGTGATATAAAATATTATCTCCTGAACGCAGATGATGCTAATATGTCTCTACAATCAGCCACATATTCGAGGTTGACGAACTCGCATTGAAAAAAAAAAGACCCACAAACATTAGGACAGATCTTCAACTTCGAGGATTAATTTGATCGCTTGTCGATCTGGTCGTCAATATCTGTTTAATGTCTCTTTTGGTCTGTGATGGAATCGTCTCTCCTTGAAGAGCGTATTCAACGTGTCAGACTGTCTTTTATCATTATTTTCCAGTGTCCAGAACCACTGCTTGTCAATATGCTAGCAATCATCGATCGTCGGACCTCTTTTAACACCTGTGATCGGCTTTTATGCATGTGTCACAGATTCAATGCCTTTCGTGACGTCTTCTAGCCTACGTTCTCATTGGCCGATTTCGTTAAGCACATTATAGAATACAAAAATTAGCTTGTCGCGTTATTTACTTCAAACATTTCGTGTAGTTTGCAAATATGCTTTGAAAATGTATAAAATGTTTCAATATTAATTTGATTATTTACGGTGCTTCTTGCTTCCAGATCCGGAGAACATTGCCCGCGTAAAGAAGCTATACGAGCAGCTCGGACTACCGACCACCTACAGCATCTACGAGGAAGAATCGTACAACATGATCAAAACGCACATCCAGCAGATTTCGCGCGGCCTTCCGCACGAACTGTTCTTTAAGATAATGGAGAAAATCTATCGACGCGAAGCGTAAATCAAGGGAAACACACAGACATCCCACTCGCAATAATGTATAATAATGTGTGTTGTACCGACAAGAGTCCCACTTTCTTCCCTTTCCTGTCATTCGAATCTTGTTGCGGTAATGTGCTAAATGGTAAAAGTATTTTCCTAAGAGTCAGGCAGATTGAATTGTGTTCGTATAGAGGGTGCAAAGGTTTTTAGAAAATCTTTCACAAAAAGAATATATGGTGAAAAAAAAAAAGAAATGAAAAGGAAAAAAATAAGGAGGAAAAAAAGGAAGGTTTTGTTAGGAATTAAAGATTCAGGACTAGAGGTAGTGGTTGTAAATCGTTTTGTGATTGTTTATTGAGCAGAAATTATTGTGAAAGGAAAGTCAAGAGAAGAGAATGAAGCAAATGTGTACACAAACTTGTAGTACACACACAGAGAGACAGATAAAAATCGCACACACACACACAACATACATCGCTTTCCCATCCCATACTCTCTAGTAGACTTTTTCACGTTCTTGTTTAGTACAGTTTAGAATCATCTGCATTTTGGGTCTGTTTACTTAACACACTTCCTGTATTTACAAATACATCCATACATACCATTGTGGGCGTCCTTCTTTCAACGGCGGCGTGTAAAAGGTGTAGATCCCGATGAAACATTCCCTTTTGCCAACACACCACCGTTGCGTGGACTGAACGAAAGGAGAGAACCCATCCCATTCCACATCACCATGATTCCAATGTTCTTACAGGGCAACGACACCTAGAACAGAACGAACTCATAACAGATTGGTAACGAACTCTTGCAACGAGATATACACGAAACTTAATACACATCAAACACAAAAGAAAAAAAACAGGACGAGAAGTAATTGTAGCCAGAAAGTTGAATGCGCGCAATACGTACTAACGCAATAATTATTGAGCCCTCTGTGGTGTTGTGCCCGTCGGTGGTAAGGGCTAAGTTTTAGTAAGAGTCGTCAATTCGTCGGTTTCGGTGAGAGTGAGTTGAGTGGACGCAGGAGATAGTAGCAGGAGAAAAACGAGAAAAAGGTACAGAAAACCAGTCAGAGGAAAGCTATGTTGATGCTGATGATGCATACACATTACGATAAGGATAAGTTGATGATGGTAGGGAGGATAAAACGCGAAAGATTAGGCGAAGGATACGATCATCGGTTGAAGTAAACTTTATGTTATTGTCTATTATTAATAAAAAAAAATATAAAAAAAACACTAGTAAATAATGGTGAATTTCTATTTGTATAGACAATACGCGCTTGGGTAAAACGTTAATCAAAGTAATCCATGTTCACCAAATCTGTTTCCAAGGCAACCACGAACTGAAAGCGCATGCCATCACACCGTGTAGTAAAGGGAAGGCTACTAGGATTTGTTTCCCCCTTTCTAGCACATGATCGACTTGGTATCCGGCGTAAGCGAAATTAGTGCCGTCACCTCCTTCATTGCATGATCTCTTGTTATCCGAATTGATGGCACTGGTTGTTACTGTCTTCACTCAGCCGACTGGTAAGATAAAAAACAGAAAGAGACATGATATAAAAAAGAGACAGCTAGTACAGACGGCTGGTAGATGGAGAATTAGTGCTTCCTCCTGAAATGGATGCTCTCCTGTTACTCGAAATCGGATACTGCCCGTTTCTGGAGTGTTTTTTCCAAACTGCCGGGATCGGATAAATGAAATGAAAGAGATGCAGATGAAAAGATAAAGATTCTATCCTCTTCATGCGATCTACACACACACACACACACACCCTGTGTGGTTACACAGGGTTGGCGAGAATATTTGACGAGTTCACAATGTTGATTTTTACCCTTTCAGCTAATTTGTAAACTAAACTGACCTGATAATTTATTTGCAAGTTTGTTTAAAAATCATTTCCTGCTTTTCTTACCATTTTTTAGTAAAAATTATTTTTTGAATCCATCAAATTTTCCTGCCTAAAATAAATAAATAGACCAAACATTAATAACATGGAGGAAACCCCTGCAATGAGTAAGTGTGATCCCCAATACTTAGAACAGGATCATTGATAACACGCGAGAAAAAGAGACCACTATATCAACTACTGGAATGATCACTGTTAGCTCCTACGGTGCATGCTC
>KZ061562.1:603962-625537 GCA_002091835.1 Anopheles maculatus
ATTTTACTAAACAAATATTATCGTCACGTTCAGCAAAGTAATCAATTACACGGACGTGAAAGCAACTTATTAGATTTATTTATTGCGTTATATTACAATTTTTAATAACAATTATATTAAAGAAAAAGGTCAAAATGTACTGAAAAAATAATTTAATAAAAATATGTTAATAATATCATTGAGTATCCCTGCAATGAGATGGAGCGATCGCCAAAATTTAGTACCGCATCTCGATAACATGCGAGGAAAAGAGACCACTGTATAAAGTGCTGGAAAGATCAGTGCTATCTCCTACGGTACATGTTGCCCTGGTAACCAATTACTCGAAACCGGTTGCTGCTGAAGGTTTTTATCCCGACCGACGACTGGTATGTGGGACTTGGTGTTACCTCCTCGAATGGATGCTCTCCTGTTAACCAAATTCGAGTTTAAGTCGTTCGTGAAGGCAGCTCGAAATGAAGCCGTGTTTTGTTTGTGTTGCGCAATACGCACACGCAAGTCTGCTGCCGGCGATGGCTTTGCGCAGATGAAAACGCCAGTCACACAATTTTGGTTTTATTAAGTAAATTTTATTCGGTAAAGTAAAACGGAAACGGACAAAAAATTAGGCGCACTGTTTTGAGTGTGTGTGTGTCCAGTGTGTTTGTGTATGTGTGTGTGTGTGTTACATATATACTTTTACATATTTAGAAGTGTTGTTTGTTTTTTCTTGCTTTGTTTTGGGATTATTACAGAGGAAAAGGAGGAGGAATATTTTGCATCATTACACTTGCATTTTTGTTTTCTTTGCTTCCTGTTTTAGCTCTTGTTTTTGTTTTCTTACTTTTCTAACATCAACTGTTGCTGTTTCTGCTGCTGTTTTGCATATTTCACTGCACTCGTGAAGGCGTATAGGCCCAGTTTATATCTTCTTTTGCGTTTACTCTATTGTTTCTATCTTTTTGTCCTTCATTTTGTTCGCTTGTTTGCCGTTTTCTTCTATCTATGGAACGTGAGGAAAGAATGATTGGACATTGTGTTTAGTTTTCTTGTTGTACAAAACCTTTTTCCATTCAATTTCTGCACTGTTTTTACCATTTCAAAGTGGGATTTGTTTTGAAAAGAAAAACAAAACAGCTTTGTTGTTCTCTTTCTGTTGTTACATTACATGTGAAAGCAGTGTTGAAACATTTCATTGAAGCTCTTCCGCTGGTAGCTGCTACTGCAGTACACGGAACGTAAGGAAAAAATCTATTCAGCCAGCATTAGGATCCCTTCAAAGGTCCTTGTTGTGAATGCTTTACCATATTAGGTGTTTTTAGGTTTGTTTTTTCTTTTTCTTTCCTTTATCCTATGTTGTCCTCCGTGGGGCATTTTGTGTTTCTTTTATTCCTCTCTTTTGTTTACGCAGAGTTACAAGTTATATTTGGCAAAACAAAGAAAAAAACAAGCCATTAATACTTTGCTATACTGTGTATATGTTGTTCTGTGTTTGTTTGCTTTGTATGGCTCAATTATATGTATATATATTTTGTTAGGTAAGTGTGTCTGTGTGTTTGTGTATATATATATATATATACTATCTGTGTTTTCTTCTCTTTTGTTTCATTTTAGATTTTTTACTTCTCATACAGTGATGAGAATGTGTTTTCCCTTTTGTTTTTTATGTCTTTTACAGCTTTCATCTCGCTTTCATCTTGCTTGCTATAACCTTAACAACATACGCATCAACCTCACCCCCTGGCTTTCCTTCACTACTTGCATTTGTTCCTTTCTCATTGTTCTGTTCTCCCCTTGTTTGTATTATTTAAAGTTGTTCTCATTACTAATTACTACCAAAAAGTACATTCAGTTTACATGTTCTTCGCTCTTGCTTTGTTGTATTACTTTAAGCATTCTTTTTTCCTCTCTGGTGTTCGGTTATATGATGCTCTTGCGTGTTATGTGTTTCTTGTGTTTTGCTTTCTTCCTTTTTAATGTGTTACATTGTTGTATATCGTTTTGCAGCAAGAACAAATGTTTGGGTTTACATAAACTGCAACAGAAACCAAAAACGTTATGTAATGTACACACACACACACTTTTGCCATTTTTAAACGCATTTTTGTATAGTTTGTTTGTTTTACTTCTTTTAGAAAGTCTGCATGAGTAACTTTCTCTCACGTTCTTGTAAAGAAATTACATTTTCCATCAAACAGAGCTGCAGCTACAACAGACACATTGCTCACAAACACACACACGCTACATCTGTTTCTGGTAATGAAACAAGCGGAAGGTGAAACAATAGTAACACACATTAGTACTACGTTAATTTCTCTGAATTATGATTATTGAAAATCATACATCAGTGTGTGTGTGTTTATGTGTCAAGTGGTTGCCCAATGTTTTACAATCTATCGTTTACCATTTATGTGCGCCATTATATTGGACGGTTTCTGAGCTGTGTGAGTGATAGAAAGAAAAGGAGAATGTGTGTGTGTGTGTGTGTTTGTTTGTATTACCGAGCATACATTGACAACCGTCGACGACTACTTCGATTATGCATTCCACATGCACTCATCAGCGTGCAGCTTGTCACACTGACTGACAGCTGACAGTGATGAACGAAAAAAAGAAACTGCACCCAACACCAGCAGGATGCGGGGAGCGAAACACGCGAGCAACATATTTAAGTAGCTTGTTTGGTGATATTTTTCGTTCTCTTTTCATACAATCCAATCATTTTACGATTTGTTCGGTTTGTGTTTTTATTTTATTCTTATGGATGTTCCACTTTTTATTTGCACGTAGCTTGAAGACGATCTAAAAGAAGGAAGAACAAAACGGGGTTAAAAATAAAACAAAATGGAGAATAAAGCGTACTACTACACCACTAGCTACGACATGCGCGATGTGCGTGGACTTAAGGGTTGGTTTGGGCGCGTCGACCCATCTACATACGAAGAAACAAATAAAATGTCAAAAGTAATTATAAGTTTTCTGTTTTTTGCTTACGAATTAGTGTTGTGTTTGACGACTCCTCTTGCTCATCATGCCTCATGTGTGTTTTGCATTGTTATCAAACTTATCATACAAACGCACAAACACACAAAATCGCACGTACACGTATATGGACACATTTTGTGAGTACAAGATTGATTTGTTTAGCCTTTTTTTTTGTTTTACATTTCGCTAAAGTAAGCCTACCGTAAATACGATATGTTAGGTGAGTGTTTGTGTGTGTGTGTCTGTATGTGTGTATTTCGACAGGAAGGAAGCAATGGGAGGCATTGATTGGGTGGTGTGGATAAGAAAGGAAAGGAGTGTGGTTACTGTGCTACCCAGTATTTTACTGCATCACCAACCACTACCACACACTATCATAAACTACCGTTTTGTGATAGCCGCCATCTTTTGTTTTTCTCTCTCCCCGTGTTTTGTGAGGACTTCTGCTTTCACCTGATATTCATCATAACTTTCGGCACCGTACTGTGTAATTCGCTTGTGTGATGGTTTCCTTTTTTCATTCATTTTCAACGCTTCTTTATTTCATTTACAATACTCCGTACCGTTTCCGGTTGTTCCAGGTGCCAGTTCCTTTCGACAATTAAAATGGCATAAATCGGATTTTCAAATGTGATAACACACACAACACGCCACATAAAGATGCGAGCTCTCTGCTCGCTCTCGTTCGTGCTTACACAGACTGTGATTCAAAATTTACACCAAAGCAAAATGATTGATTTTGGGGATTATGGGTGTGTTTTACCGGCTTGTTCTTTTGCTTCTACATAATATTTAAATCGGGTGTAACTGGGAGAGTGTGCTAGGAAGAAAGAAAGAAAAAAGAGAATAAAGTAGTATCCTAAAAACTCTCTAAAACCATTCTTCAGGTTTAGTAACACAAAAATAAAACTCTTACAGTATAAAAGAACGTTTTTAAAAAAAGCTTAAAAGCTGCCTTTCGCTTCAGACAAAAAACTGTGCCACACACACACATACTAATTTTTGTATAGTGTTGTCAATTAAGTAATTACCACCAACTGGTACAAATTAAAGCTAAGCTAGCTTTTGCAAATGGTGGGCGCTATGGAAAGTGTTTGCAAACCTAACAATTGCACCATAACAAAGCGGTAAAAATGTTTGTAAAACGATCTCTTTCTTTGCTCCTTATCATCTTCAATGATTTGCTTCCTCCCAATGAACTGCTTCATCTATTCTCTTTTCCTCTACCTTGTAAAGAAATAGTAAAAAAAGATTATCCTGAATACAGACACTTAGTAGAGTGTCGCAGAAGATTGTGTGTAGTGCAGCTGTTGTTGCATCATTGTTGTGCGTCATGTGTTGTGGTTCATTGCTGACTGAAGAAACATTTTCCCAATTTGGTTTGGTTAAGGTCCTTTGCATAGGAAAATGACACTAAAACGATAAAGAGAGATAAAGGAGAAGCTTAGTAATCGAATTAATTGACAAACAAGTTCCCATTTTCACCATTACTTACCTCATATTTCGTGGGTCCATTGTGGCGTTGTTGTTTTAGTGGTTTTCCGCCCGGCGCGCGCCTTTACTGAAGTGTAGAACGAACCCGTATCGTCGTATCGTGCCGTTACTTTCTTCAATTTTCATTCGCCTAATGAAGGCCGGAAAAGCTGCAATAAACTCGTCGTGCCGCACACAGTAGCAGTAGTAGTAGTAGTAGTTGTGGTAGCACACAGGGATAGTTGAGTAATAGAGCGATAAGTACTAATGATAGCTGTTTTAGTCGTCTTCTTATCGTAAAAGATTTTCTCTGTGTTTCTTGTGGTGTGGTTGTGTGTTTTTTCGCTTCCTCAATCGCTAATCGTACAAATATACGCGCTAGTGTGTGTTTGTGTGTCTGGTTGGCTTTTGCCATTGTTATGTGCGTACGTGTCCTGTACACATCCCGGATGTGACCGACGGACGCTCGCTCAGCGCGGCACATAAACAACGCAACACCACAAACACGAAAAAAAAAACAGTTACACATCATCATTACACATCATTATTACACACGCAGACGGACTGTTGTTGCATTATAATGTTCTCCACTTTGCTTTTTACCCTCTCTCCTGCTGCTGCTTTTTTCTTCATTTTATATCCTTGTTTGTTTTTTTTTTGTTTAATCAATTTTATACATCTCACACACTATTACACACGTTTTACGTTAATTCTTCTCTACTTACTTGCCCTTTCTATCCTTTCTTCTCTCTACTTTATCTATTCGCCTTTCCACATGTGTTCACTTCCTTGTTGCTCTACATGCTCCTTGTTTTTTTTTTAATTCTTTTCCCCCCGCTTTTTTCTTCCTCTTTTTACTGTGTATATAGCTACTTGTTTGTTTCTCTGTTGTAGATTTTCTTTTATTAATAATATAGAATCCTTTTTTCATATTATTAAGCTGCGTTCTAGATTTAATGAATGCGGAGTGTGTCTGTATGTGTGTGTGTGTGGAGGCCCTGCGTTGTCCTATTGTGTGTGTGTGTGTTTATCTCTGTCCTGTGTATCTAGTCAACCTTTCTTCCCTTGTGTCCACTGTTCCCCACACAAAACAATATGTGTGTGGGATCAGCTTCCCGTGCACTCACTGTTACACGAACAAAATGAACGTTTGGGGGAGTTCTGTATGTTGTTTTGAGGGCTCGTGATGATGGCGGTGAATTTGTTTACGACTCATTTGCATACACACAGATTGCCATTGTTGTTGCAACATTGTTTGTAAGTACATTGCGATTGTTTTTCAAACGTTCGGCCAAACGAAAAGCTGGACAGCGAAAAAAGGTGCCTGCAAGTGGCCATCTCCTGTTGGTGGTGGACATTGTTTTTGCGGGTGTCACGGGACTCTCACTGGGACGGGGAGCGGCTTTCCCTCTGTATCCCTGTGAGTTGTTGGGGATGGTTGTTAGAATTATTATGCTTTGTTGCTTCTTCTGCCCCGAGAGTGTGTGTGCCGTTTTGTGGTCGTACTTTAATTGCACGCAATACTGAGATGTGTGAGTGTGCGACAGAGTGGTTGTTTTTTGCTGCTTTTCCAAGGGGTAAGGTTCTTTTGTTGTATGCAAGAGAGAGTATAGCTGTTGATATAATTTATATATATTCAGATATACATATAGAGGTGTATTTAGCCTGTAGTACGGGGGTACAGGGGGTTCTGTTTTGTTTCAACTGAATGGCGGCATGGCTGTTGCTGTTGCTTCTACTGCTGTTCTGTTCTCGGGTGTTTGATATAATGCAGGTAGGTAGGGAATTTTGCAATGCGCTCTTGTGGTTGGTGGATGTTGTAATAAATCTGTCATACTTTAAAATATTTGATATATTCATTTAGCTAAAACGAGAAGAAAAACAACAAGAAATGGACCATTAGCGAAATGTGGTGATTAGGCAGGCAGGTAATAAGTGCAATCGGGCTACACAGTCCTCGGATCGAGCATATAGAACAACAATCGATTTAACAATCCCTGCCCCGTAGTTTACTTATTTACTTGCCCCGATTCCGCGGTTATAATGTTTAATCACACAATCATGATTTAAAGCGTAATCATGCTATTATTGACCATCATTAGGGTTTGTTTGTACGGTGGTGCCTCCATAGCCTCTGACCCTGTCGCTGGGTATGCTATGTTAACCATCATTATTTGCGTATGTTGCCGATTAGCCGAAAACATTGCACGATAAAACGATATCCGGGGCGCGAGATCTAATTAGTGCAATAGATTCAACGTTGGCATATGCTTTTTCGATAATAATTCCATTTGCAGTGGTGGTCATTGTAATAAGCTTGTCTATTAATATGTTTTCCTATATTCATTTCTACTTAACTTAACTTAAAAAAAAAAGATTACATATTTCACCTTTCCTTGATTTAAAAGAACGTTTACATATTTCACCTCAAATAGTTTAAAGCTTAGTAGTAAGTAAAAAGCTCAGAAATCTAGAGGATAGTGTGTGTGCTAGTGGGTTTACTAGTTCACAAGAAACGCGTTCCAATGCCTAAAACATTCCAAACATGCAACATTTTCCGACTTTACCATAAATCCCATCGATCTACATATAGTTGCTGCTCTTAAAATATTTTAAACAATGTATTAGTGTTGTTTAAAGCCTAAGGAAACTTTTCCACTCAAGATACCTGTCATGACGGACGAAACTGGGACTGTATACGCCTCTGAAACATGGAGAGGAAGATGCTCAGAAGGGTTTTTGGCCCCGTATGTGTAGAAGCACAATGGAAGAGCCGCTACAATGACGAGCTCTATGAGCTGTACGGTGATCTCACCATCGTGCAGCGAATTAGACTTGCCAGGTTCCGGTGGGCTGGTCATGTCATGGCACCGGGCCCGGATTGGCAGACGACGGCGCTAAACCTCGAGTGGTATCGAGGATTGTTGGAGCAGGCCAAGACTGCGAAGCGATTGTAACGCCTGATAAGTAAGTAAGTATTAGTGCTGATAGAACACATGCCAGATACGCCTATATGTTACTATACTCTGGTTTTTAGTTCGTATCCTTCGGAACCTTTTACTAACAAAGTATTTAGAAATAATTTTTGAAGGTATGGGTATTCCAATAACCATGAATTGCAAACAAGGATTAACATTTGGTTCCGAATCAATTACTTCTTGATCCCTGAAAACCAAGTTTAAAATGTACCAAATTACGGTAAAGTGGACTTATTATTTTGTCCACCACTGCAATTCAACACCTGTAGCAAGCGCAAACGGCTAAGCTAAAGTTTAATCTTTCTTTCTAAAACTTATATGCACTGCACAAGGTTTTCAATAACGTTAATTTAAGCTTGGTTTCACTGGAATCATTGCTTATGGTTTCCGAGAGAAGAATTTGCGTGGAGGATTCACCAATTTTAGCACACTTCTGAGAATGTTCTATCAATCACCGTCACAACCGATAACCCCTAAAACATGTACATGCAAAATCCCTCGAATTGCTAATACAGCATTGCTTGCACCTATTGTGTGTAATTATAAAGCAGCCCACAACACTTCAGGGAAAGACACACCAGTTGTGCTTTTGCTAAGCCCAGCTGCTGTTGCTGTCGAATTCATATGACCGGTTCTTTGCCCTTGTCAGAAGCAACGAAATCCCATCAATCCGATGCCCAATTTGCAAATGTCGAAACCGGTACGGGGGGTGATCCGGTGTGCACGAAAATCGAAGTTAAAGGATGGTTAGTTCTCAGAGCTTAGTGGTGTGAGTTAGCACAACCTGCCTGCACCCAAGCTTTAACCGTGTGGCGCTCGGAATACTCAAAGATTGAATTAAAGGCACTCTCCCGCCTGTCCACGCTTCACACAGCACCCGGGGATTACCATTGCCATTTTATCCCGCACTAGTGGTGGTTTCTGTGCGAAAGTTTTTGCCCAGTTGCAGCCAGGTTCGGAAAACTTTGATAGATAAGTGCGATTCACTTCGCCAAGTGGCGCAAGTTTTGTGGCAGTTTCTACGTAAATTCTTTTCGCTGCTTATCCTTATCCTATGTCAGACGGGTAGTAACATCTTTAGCGTGACAGTGTACACAGAGTGAGTGAGTGGTGTGTGTGTGTGTGGGCAAGAGAGTAATAGAAAGCCACCAACTGTCAGAAATTATTCAACTGTTCTGTCAAAGTGATACGCAGAGCAGTGGAAAGAGTTTCCTTTCATGAATTATTAATTCGTTCATTAATCACGGAACAGTTATTCTGTGGCAGCTGGAGCTTTCAACTGTACGCAGTGGTTGGTTTTTTTTGTTGGTATTTGTGTTTGTTTGGAATGCGTGGCACGTCGTTGTTCGAGGCTGGTAAACTTAATTTAAAATTGTTCACTAACATATTTTGTATCGTGTGGCAAACATTCGCCCCGTGGGAAGGTTAGTTAATGAATTGATTTAATCTTTGTTTCAAAGCGAGTTAAGAAAGTTTAATCACAATTGGTTCGTTTTAAATTTAATAGTTTACATAAACCACCTTTTATGGATGGGCTAAGAAATCCAGTCCTACTCTCGTGGTAGATCGCCCTTATAAAAGTTGTTTAAAAAGCGTGTTAATTGAATAGAAATTCTTCAATTACTTCAAAATGTGATAGATGCCTATACACCGTTTTCGAGCCCAAGTAAACACGTTTCAGCTGCATCTGAACACTGTTCAACCGTAGGTAAACACTTGACGTCCAACTAAACAGCTTCTGCCTAACTAAACTTCGTTCAAACGAAACTCAACATCGTTCAACCCCAACTAAACATTTTGTATCCCAGACGTCATTGTACGTTTATATTCTACGGACTCGTTTCTTGTAACATCGTTGTCTTCCGCGTTCATAGCAAATTCGCGGTCATCATGAAGAAAATGTTTTTTAAATTGTATGCAGTTTATTATAAAATTTTCTTGTGCCTGAATTAAAAAAATTAGTCTATTTTTAATCTATTAATCTTTGCAAATGAAAAGAACATAAAGAAGCTAAATCTATGTCATGTAAACATATCAGCTTGGAGGTGCCAAATGTTTAGTTGGGGTTGGACGATGTTGAATTTCGTTTGAACGAAGTTCAGTTAGGCAGCAGCTGTTTAGTTGGACGTCAAGTGTTTACCTACGGTTGAACAGTGTTCAGATGCAGCTGGAAGGTGTTTACTTGGGCTCGAAAACGGTGTAAGTACCATCATCAGATATAATAAATTGCATCGCTACACTTCATTGGGATAACCAAACACAATTATTCACAAAAATCCTTCAGAATAACAAAATTTTGTGCATCCCCTGCTTTCGGCAACAACACTACCCGCTCAGGACTTCTTTTTTCATCCATTCGTTACATTGTACGAGCTTTAGCCGGGCTATTTCCCTAACCGAATCGCTCGAAGCTATGCGGCGGCATCCGAGTTTCATCTGTCACCTACGCTCCGACGAACGAAAGGCACATCTCCTCCTTCTTTTTAACCACTTTTTACCACCGAAAACTACCATCCATTACCCATTTTTCGACCGTACGGATACTGGGAAAACTGTATGGTGCTCACGCGGATCGTTTGAACGTGATTGGGAGTTCATTATTACACTGCCGTTGAAGAAAAACATCCCAGCAACGTGCCATGTTGTGCGTGTGTGTGTGTACGTCCGAGAAAAAGGACCATCGTTTCACCCGACACAAAAGCCAGCAAAAAGTATGAGAGAGAGAGAGATAGTGAGACAGAGCCTTCAGTTTCGATGGATTTCACCGTAAAGGATGAGAAATTCGTGGTACAAACGAGAATGTTGGGGATTGGTTTTCGGTTGAAATTTTTGAAAGCAAAAAGAACCCAGCACCACGACGGATGGACGAACGGACGGACAAAACGAAAGGATCTTCCGTTACGCTTCGGCAAACGATTGCATGAATGCGTCACCTTACACATCCTATTCGATTCCGTCACGTTGTCAGCACCGGAAACTGGACACGGACTGGCGAAGGCAACAGGACACACACACACACGTTGATTGCGTTGGCAAATCTGTCCAACGGAAAAGGCAAACCCATTTGAATAGTAATAACAATGGGGATTTCAGGGTAACTCCAATTCATCCCTTCCCTGTCCGAAACCCGGCAACTTCTCTTTGCCAACTCTTCAAAGTAGGGAATTCTCTCGGTAGATTCTTCTATCGCCCACGGGAGGGATTTCCGATTTGCCGTTTGGGAGGAGGTTGGTTTTTTCAGAGCGCCACCACCCCAGCTGGCGTTCTCATCGTCACACTTACATTGTGGAGTTGTCCCACTCGAGCTGACTGACGTTTTTGTAGCGCCCGTTCAGCACCTCCTCATCCTCGGAGTCCGAGTTTTCCGACTCGGAGCTCTCGTCCGACAGCGTGTCGTGCTGCATCGGGTTGATGGTGATGGTCAGCGCCGAATCGTCCCAATCGAGCTGCTGGTCCGGGGCCACCTTCGGGCACGGCAGGTGCTTGTCGGTAAGGTTGCGCGAAAACGCACCACCAGTACCGCCCGCTCCACCATGTCCACCGCTTGCACCGCCGGCCATCGCAGCGTTGCTATTGCGAAGACGAGCAATACCGACACCGCAGATAAGCAGCACGAACGATGCACATATGACCACGATCAACATGGTCGAGTGTGATGAGGCAAGCTTCTCGTGGCCGAGCAGTGCGGCACCACCACTGCTGCGCACTTTGGATTGTGATTCCTGGACATCGTGCGAGTGTAGCATCGCGTGTGCGTACTGGTTCGTGTTGTCTGGAAGTAGGGTTAAAGATTGAGGTTAGAAAAAGCTCCTTACAATAGACATCAGTTCTTCCAGCGGCACTTACCATGCGAATCGACGGCAACGGCTGGATGTTGCTCTGAGGGTGCCGTCGAGATGGCGAGCAGAACGTTCGAGGCCGGTGCAGCGGAAGCGATCGACGAGGTTGGCTGCTGCTTCGGATGTAGCACCGTCAACGTGAGCGTGTACTCCGCACTACGGAAATGATCGTCCACCTGGGAACAGGTCAGCTTGAACACTCGGTTCAGATAGTAGGCCGGCTTCTTGTTGATGTAGACGAGCGACTTCAGCACGTGCTGGTAGTTCTCGATCGTGTCGTAACCGATCATCTCCACACCTTCCTTGCTGATCTGTGTCTTGATGTCGAACTTGAACAACGACTCATCCGCACCATCCTTATCGTCGATCGTGATCTCCTCGTGGTCTGGGTTAAGGCTCGGGAATACGTTCACGTTGCACGAGTCAAGCTTCTGCAGCTCGGGCCGAATGTCCTTGCCGGTGTAAACGCTTATGTTGATCTGGGCCAGAATCTTTACACCCTCCTTAATGTCCGGGTACGACACCAGATGGTTCGAGTTGCCACTGATCACGATCTGCGGTTTCTGGTCAGTTGTGAGAGGTTTGTCTACCAGAATTTTGTTGTACAGGCCGGAAGAAGATGACGAGGAGGATGATAGCATACTACCACCGGACAGGTTGTTAGCCGCACTAACCATTATGTACGTATCGATTGTCGGCAGCCGGATAGCCTTCTTGTTCGGGCAGCTAACTGTCGTCATAACCTGAATGTTGCGGCGCCCGATCGTGGGACTCTCCTTCGAGTTGATGTACTGGATCTGTTGCAGCAGTTGCTCGATGTTGGTCTTGTTGCTTCCCTCGATGATGATTTTGTTCATCTGCGTGTTCGATTGGATCTGTTGCTCCGGTTCGAGGAAGTGATCGGGCGGCGTCAGAAGCTTTTCCGCACAATCCGTTCCACAGCGGATCTGATTCGCTGTCAGCACCTTCCTAGTGGACAGTTTAATTTCGGCAATGTCACCACTGAAACCATGCTTCAGCCGATTCTCCGACCCTTGGTAGCAGGCGCCAATTGCTAGCGTGGTGTTAATACCGTGTGCGGCATGCAGTGGCCAATCATCAATCACTTCCGGATTGCTGTGACGGTCCTCAACGTTGCTTTCGAACCGTATACCATCGATGTACAGATCTACCTTCGGCAGGTCGACATTGATCGTGTAGTGATGCCATTCGTTATCGCACACCTGCGGAATCTTCCAGCGCCATTCGGCCGGGCTGAAGATGTTCAGATCACCATCGTTAAAGTCCTTGCGCAGCAGCAGAATCAATCGGCAGTTACGCACAAACAGTGCCATATGGTGTCGGTTCATCTTGTGGTCATCCGCACTGCAGACGATGTGTTCCTTGGTGTGCTTATCACTGGTCGCGATGCTATGGTGCCGGAACATGGTCACAATGCTGAACTGATGCGCGGCAAAGTCCTGCGGTTGCACTACATTCTTCGGTACGATCGCTCCCGAGCTACCATCGAAGTGGAAGATTGCTTCGGCACCTTCGTCGTACGTGAGGTCCTTCGTCCAGTCGGTGTTCTTCTGTAGCAAATCAACCAATCCCGATGTGTCACCGTTGTTACCATCACGCTGCGGACCGTTCTCGCTCAGTCGGCGCAAACATTGCGATGCGTCACGGTCACAACCGAAGGAGATGTGCTTGGTTTTGAGTGAAACTGACGACTGGATTACCATATCTTCGCCCTTGCACTGCATGTCGCACAGCTCGAGGTGGATCTTCGGGAACAGTGACACACTCTCCATCGAGTTGGCAATGTAGTCGATGCGTTCCGCTACGCCCATAACGTGTGCTTCGCAGACACGACGTACGCGGATGTTTACCATGACTGGGGTCGATTGCTTCATGGCACAGTCGTACGCGACCACCGAGAGGATGTGGTTGTGCGAGATCTTGTGCGAAAGTGGTTCCGTGTTGCGTATCGAACCCTCGTTGTCGATGGTGAACGGTTGGTCGTTGGTAAGGATCTCGTACTTGCACACATCACCAAACAGTGGTGTACAGTCCTTGTCCGTAGCCTCCACACGGATGATCTCTTGGTAGAGGCGACCCTCGTCA
Source organism: Anopheles maculatus (assembly GCA_002091835.1). Lineage (NCBI taxonomy): Eukaryota > Metazoa > Arthropoda > Insecta > Diptera > Culicidae > Anopheles > Anopheles maculatus. The sequence continues at coordinate 617,323 of KZ061562.1, forward strand.
ACCTAGGCAACGGAAGAGAAAATAAAGAATGACCATAATTAATAATTAGAGACCATAATTTGATGTCAATATTTGATGTTTAGGTACATCAGTAAGTTAAAATGATATTGGTTGATTTATCTCTCAGAGGGTCAGGCGAGAGATGAAAACAAACTGTCCGGTTCAAAATATAAATTATTTTTAAATTAAATATACATCAACTCATCATTTTCGTAAGCTCAGTTCGTCAGTTTCGTTCCAACAATGCAATAGCAAAATGTTATGCTAATTATTCCAATTGTAATACTAAAACAACTATGCATTAACACAAAAGTTACAGAGGCACGGTAGATTAAGTAAAAGCACTAACCATCATCGCCGTACTGGCGGCACACTATGAACACAGTAATATACAAAGGTATAACCGGTAATGAAACCAAACATTACACAACCGTACCTGGTTGGAGGGCTTCCTGTCTTCCCCAATTGACATGGGTCGTTAGATTAATGCTGTGATGAAGCAGTGTAAGCGCCACCGTAAAACATAACCACCAATAGGTTGTGTAAGGTTGCTGTGGCCCTGAGAAGCCCCAAGCCCACTTCCCAGAATGCTGTGTGAAACGCGCACCCCCCTCATATTGCGACAAATAAATCGGTAAATATATTTCGATTTTCTTTCCAACCAAGGTTTCAAACGCTGAGAACGCTGGGATTAGATTTTAACCGGATAATTCTTGGAGAGATGGGAGTGCGAGGTGAACAGGACCGACGGGTGGTTTAGTCCAAAAATAGCGTCCTCAAACATGAAGCATGAAATAAAACGACATTTAGCAATCAATGAGACCTGGCAGTAGGCGGTACTCCGGCTAGCAGGACCTAAACGATCGTTACTCCGAAAGTTACCCCCCCGAATATTTTGTGCCGAGCATAAAAGTCTCTGAATCGGTATGCGTCACGGTGGTGCGCTCACATCCCATGCTGGGTTGGGAATGGATGGGAAAAGCGGTACAGGTCAGGCAGATTAAAAAGGTAAGATTAAGTTTCGCTTCGCAGCGGACAAATCATCGTTGTAGGCACAACCGATTGCGATGTAATAAAACCCTCTTTCTTTCTCTTTTTCACTCTCTCTCTCTCTTCTGTTCTTTCCTGTCCACATGGCTACCAAAATACTGGCGCTGTAGTTCGGTTTCGGGTTTTCCTAGAGTCACTGTATTCCACCGTTTGATCGCACTACTAACAGTAGCGAGCAACGGCGATGATGGTTTTTGCTGTAATATCGATTTTTTGGAAAGGTTTTCCAGGATTTGACCACCTGTCCAATCGCAAGGGAACCATCCAATTTTCCTGCTGCAAAAAGCGAGAACGAAAAGAGGACCGGAGGCGTAGAATTGTGGATCTGGCAAATAACAACTTTAGACGCCAACAAACAAACAGACCAAAAATAAGGCAAAAAAAAAAATGGCACGAAAGAAGGATGACGAAAAGCTGCCCTGAAAACGCAGGGCACACTACCGGTTTGGATACCGGTGGCGACCGGCGTGAAAATTAGTTTTTCCCATGCTAATCGTTACCGAAAATGTATTCTCTTTGACGCGTGAGCCTGATGGAGAGTGAGAGAGAGAGAGAGAAAGAACGAGACAACAATTGCGGGCTGTAGCCGTACGGTGGGACATTAGTTTCAGGGTAGTCGTTTTTCCATCGACAGGAGAAGGAGAGAAGGTTAGTTTTTCCCACTTTTGTCTCGTCCCGCTGGGAAAGTGCTCAGCGTGTTGGTTCGATGGAAAAATTACCTGATATACGGTTGCGGTTACAGAATTTTGTTAAAAGTAACCGGCGGGAGATTGAATTTGGTGGCGTTTCAGGGTTCTTTTTATAGAAAAGGTAACGAGGTAAAGGTCTGCAAAAGGTATCCAGGGATCTATTGGAAAGTTCTAGACGAGCTATGATATTGCAGTGAGCATTAAATACATTTTAGATTGGGAAATATGAATACTTGAACGAGACTGATGATTCTAATTCTGACTAAGTAAAGTTTAGTTATGAAATTCACTTTCAAACTAGTTTCACCCATTCGTTGAGGATCTGCTGGAAGATCGAAAGTGATAGCAAACACCTGACGACAACCAGCAATTTGTTGGATGGCTTCTTCCTAAACAAAAACTCCCCGCATCGCTCCGATCACTCTCCCAAAGTTTGACAATTTTAAACGCAAACTTTAGGACTCGTTTTTTCAAGCGATCAATTTTGTGTCACCCAAAAAGAGTGCCGCCGGTGGGCTTTGCTTCACCGCACCAGGTCTCCGGGACGTGATGTGATCGATGTTAAACAAGTGGACAAACGAACGGTAACGAAACGCGACCGATCGAATGGCTGAGATGATGGTTGAGGAGGCACAACAGGGTCGTCCTTCTAGCGGTAGTGCTTGCTTGCGTTGTTTGCTGGCACACCTTTCTTTCCAACACAAAATTGCCGTTTTGTTGACATGATTGATGTTTGCGTATGTATGCATCGTACCAAAAGAAGCAAAAACCGGAAAGAAAAAACGAAAGCATGGAAACAGCCGAAAACTAGTCTTCGTCGAAAGCGATTGCGCTGATTTAAGGTGGTATACAGGAACCCGGAAAATGGGGGGGTAGGAAAGAGATAGAGAAATTGAAGTTACGCAAGCCGTTTCTTCTTGCTGTCTCACTTTCTTTTTGCTGTCCACTTCTATTGATTGAAGGTGGCCTAAACACACGCGCGGCTTGAAGGGCAACAACCAAGCTCTCTGGACGGAACTGGAACGGAGCAAGTTCCTTACTAATTTTCTTGAGGGAACTCAGAAGAACTTAATGGCAGAGTATAAAGTGGCCCCCCCCAGTCCAAATGTATTACTATCAATAAGGTGTTTTAGCTATTAGTTGCCACCCGCTCGGAAGGAAGTAAGTTTGACAAGCCAAAGCGCAACTTTTTAGTAGCCGAGGTTTCATTCCGTCTCTATCCATTTTCTATGTGCGCCCCTTATCGAAGCACACAGGCACCCTTCATATATTGATGAACTACAAATCGAATGCTTTGTGAGGCAACATCCGAACGTCCGTGAAGGGAGCGCGCGTTCGTCGACAAGGCTCATAAATTTCACCTCAACTACTAGGTGAAAAGTGAGTCATCAACAGAAGCGGCGTATCGTACGCCGAATGAAATGGTTCAAAGTTCGTCAAAGAGAACACTTGGTCGGCACGCGATGGAAAAGTTCGTAGAAAATGCGCCAAAGTTGGGGATTATTTATTGCATTCAAGTGTTAATGGAACTACGCCGGTGGGGAAATTAAAAGCATTTCACAAGCTTCCCGAGGTGTGAAGAAACAAATTGACTGTTGAACTGTAATTTTTACAACCCATCTTATTGATTTCTTTTAAAGAATTACTCTCTTCTGTTTGCTTTTATACAAATGTACTACAAAAAACACTAATGTAATTTCAATATTTCTACAATCATTTGATAAAATTGCCCTCTCTAAAGTCAATGTTAGAAAAAAAAAACACAATTACAAACTACCCAACTAAACAAACGAATATTATGCAGAGTGAATATAAAGTAGATTAACCAAATTGGTAGCCAAGTTTCTGCGCCCTACAGACACAGTCTACCGCATTTGGAAGATAGCGCCGAACTTGTGTCCTCTGTCGTCTTTCGTCTGCCAACTTTTACCAAATGTACTAGACCGAACCCAGTTTGTCTGATGGTGGAAGCAGAAGGAGTCCGCAGCGCGGCCACGAAACACGAAGACGTAGCACTTTCAACAAAGTTTCGGGTCAGGCCCGTTCGACATCAAAGCCTTGCCTGACGACTTTGACTTTGGTCGCGAATACACACGAAAACGGGGGCTAGAAATTCAATTTCTTTGGACAAACAAATTTACCCCGAAACCGTACCGGAAAGAGGCCAACGGAAAAAGTTCAGGGAAGGTGAAGGAGGAGAAAACAAGGATGGAATTTGGAAAACTGACATGTACTAGTTTTTGATGAATATGTGTCACCACAAAAAAAGGTGGAAAGAAAACTATTTAAAGTGAAAACCTAAAATAGACTCCCATATATTGAGTAAGTTTTTTTTTATATTAGAGTTTCCCTGTTCATCGCTTTCATTTAATAATGAACCATAAACCCAATCAATAAACATGTTAACAGCACTAAATTTGATAAAGAAAACAACTAAAATATAAAGTAAAGTGAAACAAAAACTCTAAAGAATGTAAAATTAAACAAAGAATCAATAAAACTAAGTATGAAAACAAAGAAACGATTATAGTCCAAGGTAAAACTAATCAGCTTACAAAAGCGTGTATCAATACACTTCCCCTTTTTCATCGTAGCAATCTTAACACAAGCAAAACACACTATATCAAACCCTATCAAATTACGTCGCACTTTAATAGGAAAGAAAAACACAGGAGAAAAAAAATTAAAATCCTCTTAACCATCGAAAAACCCAATCCCCGAACCATGCGGGAAAACACGTGCACGTATCTATCATCGCGTACATTGTAAACTTAAACATTTCATATTTTGCCCATATTGCAGGCGGGCCCCATGCCCCAACAAACACACACACACACACAAACATGTAAGCCCTTCGCCGTAGGTCCTCCTCGCGTTGGAAGCCACCATCTATATCCTTAACAAGAGTTGATGCTATTTTTCTATCGCTGCCCATGGGGCGCACTGTGGCATGATTCAATATCCATTATCTTTTGATGAGCAGCCACATAGTCGGCGCCGGCAACAAGATCAGCAAACACGGTATTATATTGTGCACGGTGTGCCTCGTGTGTCCTGTTCCCGGCAGCGGTTCGAACCGATCCCTGCCGAAGCAGTCGAGGATCCTCGGTTGTATGGATTAACATTCAATTAAGTATGCGCTTACCCTTTTCTCCCGCGTGCGCGCGCCCGTACCTAACCAGTGGTTGGGTGCCAGTTAAGAAATGATGGTAGCGCCCAAGCGTCCTCGTACCAGCAAGTTCATAAATACTTTGCCCATCCTCAAGTACGTGCCACACACACACAATACAGCGAAAAAAAAGCGGAAGCTAAGGTAGCTAAAGAAGAAAAGAAACACACCCCGAAGCGAATGTGTTGGGGAAGTCCTTCTTGCTTCGTCGTACCTCCACACAAGAACGGCGCGTATCCTTCGTTGGCCTCTTATCGTGAGCTTCATGCTCCATGCCATGTGTGCTATGGTGGGTTCTCTTGTTTTGCTCGCAACTCCCCCTTTAGCGATAACACACACACACACAACACACCCATACACATGGGAACGTGTGTAATCATTTCGCAAGCAGGCCCAATGTGCGAAACTTGTACGTTGTGGTAAGCGCAGCGAAGACTTCCACCAACACCGTCCTTGCGACGGGTGCGGATGAGAGCTAAAGGTCTGAAATGCGGGAATCATCGGCTCGATGAAGTACACGGTTATCCCCTTCGCTAACTATCAAACAACCAAGCCTGCGGGAGGGCCTGTAAGCGAAAGAGGACCCGGGAAGTAACCCGGGGGTGCGGAACTGTACACCCTAATTCCTATTATATTTGGATCGTTTGGAGCGAATCTGGAGACACACATACTGCCGCCGCCGCCGCCGGAAAAGTTATCCAATTCAAAAATATTAATTTATTTGTCAGACGTGATTAAAGGTACAAGGAGTCCGTACGGTCGATGCGTAAAAGTAAAGTGGCGTTTAGTGTGGTTGGAGCGAACAAACACACACACACACACAAACATGTAAGCCCTTCGCCGTAGGTCCTCCTCGCGTTGGAAGCCACCATCTATATCCTTAACAAGAGTTGATGCTATTTTTCTATCGCTGCCCATGGGGCGCACTGTGGCATGATTCAATATCCATTATCTTTTGATGAGCAGCCACATAGTCGGCGCCGGCAACAAGATCAGCAAACACGGTATTATATTGTGCACGGTGTGCCTCGTGTGTCCTGTTCCCGGCAGCGGTTCGAACCGATCCCTGCCGAACCAGTCGAGGATCCTCGGTTGTATGGATTAACATTCAATTAAGTATGCGCTTACCCTTTTCTCCCGCGTGCGCGCGCCCGTACCTAACCAGTGGTTGGGTGCCAGTTAAGAAATGATGGTAGCGCCCAAGCGTCCTCGTACCAGCAAGTTCATAAATACTTTGCCCATCCTCAAGTACGTGCCACACACACACACAATACAGCGAAAAAAAAGCGGAAGCTAAGGTAGCTAAAGAAGAAAAGAAACACACCCCGAAGCGAATGTGTTGGGGAAGTCCTTCTTGCTTCGTCGTACCTCCACACAAAAAACGGCGCGTATCCTTCGTTGGCCTCTTATCGTGAGCTTCATGCTCCATGCCATGTGTGCTATGGTGGGTTCTCTTGTTTTGCTCGCAACTCCCCCTTTAGCGATAACACACACACACACACACACACAACACACCCATACACATGGGAACGTGTGTAATCATTTCGCAAGCAGGGCCAATGTGCGAAACTTGTACGTTGTGGTAAGCGCAGCGAAGACTTCCACCAACACCGTCCTTGCGACGGGTGCGGATGAGAGCTAAAGGTCTGAAATGCGGGAATCATCGGCTCGATGAAGTACACGGTTATCCCCTTCGCTAACTATCAAACAACCAAGCCTGCGGGAGGGCCTGTAAGCGAAAGAAGACCCGGGAAGTAACCCGTGGGTGCGGAACTGTACACCCTAATTCCTATTATATTTGGATCGTTTGGAGCGAATCTGGAGACACACATACTGCCTCCGCCGCCGGAAAAGTTATCCAATTCAGGAATATTAATTTATTTGTCAGACGTGATTAAAGGTACAAGGAGTCCGTACGGTCGATGCGTAAAAGTAAAGTGGCGTTTAGTGTGGTTGGAGCGATCAATAAACATGTTAACAGCACTAAATTTGATAAAGAAAACAACTAAAATATAAAGTAAAGTGAAACAAAAACTCTAAAGAATGTAAAATTAAACAAAGAATCAATAAAACTAAGTATGAAAACAAAGAAACGATTATAGTGAAAGGTAAAACTAATCAGCTTACAAAAGCGTGTATCAATACACTTCCCCTTTTCATCGTAGCAATCTTAACACAAGCAAAACACACTATATCAAACCCTATCAAATTACGTCGCACTTTAATAGGAAAGAAAAACACAGGAGAAAAAAAATTAAAATCCTCTTAACCATCGAAAAACCCAATCCCCGAACCATGCGGGAAAACACGTGCACGTATCTATCATCGCGTACATTGTAAACTTAAACATTTCATATTTTGCCCATATTGCAGGCGGGCCCCATGCCCCAACAAACACACACACACACACAAACATGTAAGCCCTTCGCCGTAGGTCCTCCTCGCGTTGGAAGCCACCATCTATATCCTTAACAAGAGTTGATGCTATTTTTCTATCGCTGCCCATGGGGCGCACTGTGGCATGATTCAATATCCATTATCTTTTGATGAGCAGCCACATAGTCGGCGCCGGCAACAAGATCAGCAAACACGGTATTATATTGTGCACGGTGTGCCTCGTGTGTCCTGTTCCCGGCAGCGGTTCGAACCGATCCCTGCCGAAGCAGTCGAGGATCCTCGGTTGTATGGATTAACATTCAATTAAGTATGCGCTTACCCTTTTCTCCCGCGTGCGCGCGCCCGTACCTAACCAGTGGTTGGGTGCCAGTTAAGAAATGATGGTAGCGCCCAAGCGTCCTCGTACCAGCAAGTTCATAAATACTTTGCCCATCCTCAAGTACGTGCCACACACACACAATACAGCGAAAAAAAAGCGGAAGCTAAGGTAGCTAAAGAAGAAAAGAAACACACCCCGAAGCGAATGTGTTGGGGAAGTCCTTCTTGCTTCGTCGTACCTCCACACAAGAACGGCGCGTATCCTTCGTTGGCCTCTTATCGTGAGCTTCATGCTCCATGCCATGTGTGCTATGGTGGGTTCTCTTGTTTTGCTCGCAACTCCCCCTTTAGCGATAACACACACACACACAACACACCCATACACATGGGAACGTGTGTAATCATTTCGCAAGCAGGGCCAATGTGCGAAACTTGTACGTTGTGGTAAGCGCAGCGAAGACTTCCACCAACACCGTCCTTGCGACGGGTGCGGATGAGAGCTAAAGGTCTGAAATGCGGGAATCATCGGCTCGATGAAGTACACGGTTATCCCCTTCGCTAACTATCAAACAAACAAGCCTGCGGGAGGGGC
>KZ061562.1:625554-639715 GCA_002091835.1 Anopheles maculatus
GGAAGTAACCCGGGGGTGCGGAACTGTACACCCTAATTCCTATTATATTTGGATCGTTTGGAGCGAATCTGGAGACACACATACTGCCGCCGCCGCCGCCGGAAAAGTTATCCAATTCAAAAATATTAATTTATTTGTCAGACGTGATTAAAGGTACAAGGAGTCCGTACGGTCGATGCGTAAAAGTAAAGTGGCGTTTAGTGTGGTTGGAGCGCGGGGAAGCTTGGGAACAAGGAAGAGAGGAACAAAAATTGGAAGAAGAATCCAATGTTTGATAGAGCGTAACCGATGGTATTTTATTGTCATGTAGTTTAAGGGGATCAATATTTCTCAACGTGTCCTCCACACCGGCGTTCAGGGTTTAAACCAAAACCCGTTCCCCGCTGTGGGTTTCCTTTTATTGAGAATTTTCCGATGGATTGCTATTGCTCACTCACTCACACCTGTGCGCTCCACGAAACGGGCCCAAACAAGGACGGAGAATCCTTTCCCGACCGATACGATACGCTGGTAACGATGACAAATATCTGTGGATTTCGTACCGTACACTGATGCGCGCGTGTCAGCGCCATCTGTCGGTGTTTGTCAGCGATCTTGCCGGTTCGTGGCTCGTGGCTAGTGGTGGTCACACGCAACCGGAGCAGGGGATAGTAGTGGTATATGAGAAGATCAAAACCAGAACCCGAAGTCGATTGTGCACGTCTCAAGAGGCAACCCGCACTGGTCGGCATCCTTGCCAATGTTTGCCTGCCTATGTGTGGTAAGGGATCCCAAACCCTGCAGGAAGGTGGTGTAAGGCGTGTAGCTTTTGTTGGGCAACCGAGTAAAAGACAAACCGCGCGTTCTTCAACGCGGTACACCCCCTGCGTTACTGCACTGAAAGGAAGAAACCGGCTATAGGAGCGGAGAACCAACTTCGAAGAACCGGTACTCAAACGGAATCGTGGCAGAAAATCCTTCCCTGTGGCAGAGTTCTTGGCTGGAAAGGAAATGTAATTCCATCATTTCCTGCCCTTACCCCCCGGGGTACGATGCTCTAAACGTAAGTATTTGCCGAACCGGGGCGAGAGCCACAAAGGCTCGAGGCATAATCGAAACGTGAAGAGTCAAGCCTTCGGTTTTCGATCAGGAGTAGTATCAGGAGCAGCGGTGAGCGAGTGTGTGTGTGTGTGCAATGAGATGGAACTGGCAAGATCTTCTTCTTTTGCTAAGTTCAGTTATACTCTTCGCCAGGGAGAGTCAGCCTTCTTAGCCAAAAGGAAGAGAAAATTGCAGAAGTGGAATCCAAGGACGAGCGCCAGCCAAGCTGATGACGGTGATCTTCCTTTCTCCCTCCTCCGTTAACTTTCTCAGACCCCTCGCCTACCCATTCTTGTTCAACACACCTACGAAAAGAGGTACATATTGTGGAGAAAAGAAAACCGAAAAGAAAAAAAATCATTCTAAATAAAGAAAAGCAACGGGCGCGCAACGGGAAAACGGAAAAAGGATGGAAAAGTCAAGTTCCGGGCGCAGGAAATAGTAGCTTCGAAGTTTTCTCGTTTTCAATTCCGACGCTTCGAGAAACGCTTTTGCGTCCCACACGCCCGGTCCGTTCGTCTGTACCGTGGCATTTTCACGGGAATGTACCAGGACCCGGTCTCGCCCTGATGCCACATTGCAAAATAACGCTTCCAATGCTCTGTCCTGCATTTGGCGGAGCACACCAAGTCAAACGCCACACACACACACAGACACCTGGAGAAACCATTTTATTTGTTCGCCCTGCCACATTTTCACCAGACAACATTTTCTTCCCCCCTCCCCCCCAAAAGCTGGAAGGAAACAACATCCCACTTTTTGGTGGAGTTTTCGCTTTCGCAAGAAATCTGCCGAGTCGCTGTGGAACGAAAGCAATTGGGTAGCGAAATACGAGGGAACAATAAAAGAGATCTAGTCGGTTGGTTTGGATACCAACCACCAACGGTGATAGCGATACGGGGGGCAGGGGGAGCGGAGGGGAAGGAACGCGCGGAGACAACCATTGCATTTCTTGGACGAGTCAGAGAGCTCCGAACAGAAGAAGAAGAATTGTGAAGTAAGGTTGGGACAGCAATTTGTGGCAAAAATGACTGGCAGTGTGCAGCGGCCAGAAGCTCATCGGCCACGTTTCTCGAAGCGTCATGCACATTGTGTAGTCCTCTGGAACTTGAGATCGGAGGATTATCGGCTCGTGATGATGATGATGATGTTGACGATCGTAGAAACGGCAATAGCAGCAGCCATAGTAATAGTTTGAGGTTGAAAGAGTTCAGGATCATCCCGTTCAGCCGACCTCAAAGGTGGATTTTGTTTTTGTTTCGGCGGGTTTACTGTGGTACTTGCGATGCTAGTAGCGGAAGCAATAGAAAAAAAGTAAGGCATCTTAAGGCATCGACAAGAAATAAGGAAGGAAAGTCTCTCCTTCATCAAGGCTGCCTCTCTCCGTTGCAGTCTCACCCGGGTATCACTCGCCGAAACAAGTGGGAGCTAGGATCGAACGATAAAATTTATACAGAGCAATTGAGTGGATGATTAAGAACATCATCAAAAGGTTTACCGATATCCTTCGCATTCGGTGGTACCGGGGTCCCCATTTTCGTAGTCACGCTTTTGCCTCTTCAGCAACCATTCGAGAAACTCAGGACACTTGGAAGCGACATTGGATATTGCAGATAATGGGTATGTCCTGTCGGTGGCGGTTGATTGCAAAGCAAGCGGTAAGACCCGGAAGCGATTCTGCCCGGTATCGGCAACCGTCTCAGAGCAACCATCTAATGATAAGCCTCCTTCTTCTTGCTGTACCAGTGCGTTCACCGTTTCGAACCGTTCGTCCAAACCGTTCCCGTACACATCATTTGTTTTGTCAACGGGTGTGCAGAATATTCTTTCCACATTGTCTCTTCGATTGGCAATCGATGAAGGAAGAAGCACGGCCCTTCGATGAAAAAGCCGCTCAAGTGGAAATGATCTGATTGTCCTTGAAATTTTGGGAAAAGGTGAGGAAACCCGGGTTGTGTTGTCTTAGGAGGAAAAACATACATTTCGAAACAATCACAACAACCTACGGTGCGCCATCGTTCGGATGGTACCGTGCCGTCGGGGTGTCTTTCGCTGTGTTTTTCATGGTGAAAAACATTTTTTCCTTTTGTTTATCGACTTTCCTGCTCCCTGTTCCGGTTGGTTACAGTTTTGACAGGTGATTCTTCTTCTTCAGCTTTTTGCGACAGCAACCGGCAATAGCTTGGGAACCAATCACACGATCGGTGACTAAGGGTGGATTTGGTATGATATTTCCCGGAAGGGTTTTGTGTTCCAGAACCCAAACAAAATCACCAATAAGTTAGCCCAAATTGGTCCATTATAATTAAATTATGGGAAAATTCCCGGGACAACTGGTGTACCGGTAGGGACGATGCTAAAAATAAAACTAAGCTTAGATTTATTGTGACAGAGAGTTTGGAATATTTGGAATGCTAATAGACGGGAATTACCTAAAAAATATTTTGTCCCAAGTTGAGATAGCCGAGGCAAATTGAGGTTCGATGATCGATCTACTATATCTGAAGGCTTTGGACCAAAATCACAGACAGAATATTTATTATAAATCATCTAAGAAATTTGCCAGAGTTATAAAACTATAGCAAAGTGAATAAACATTGCAAACAACAAAAACTAATACACATATATGATAAAAATCATGCCCTCAGACACAAGGAACACGAGGAAATCGTTAATACTTCAAAAGCTCGCAAACTTTCCCATTCCCCATACAATTGCGCCTTTGCCTTTCGCTGTGCAAAAAAGAGTAAAGCGAGAAAAACTTTGCACCGATGATGAACGGGCGTGTTCCAGGCACATCCGGAGTCGGAACTGTGCGAGAAAAACAACAAAACAAATTTTCAACTGCCGTGTATTGGACCCAACGTTGTGCCTGGTGTTTTATCTCTTTTATGTGTGTATATACCTTCTAGTCCGTGTCTCTGGTAAAAGCCTGGATTGTGACTGGATAAAATGGACGATCGCACCTTACCTGTGCGCGCGAAAGTTGTGTTTTAGCCGTTTGCACTCTACTTTGAATGTAACAAACGAACGTTATTTTAATACACACATACACACACGCCAAAACACGTGTGCACTCCATCGTTTGAGACTGGCACAACGGGGATGTGGATGAAAGACGTTATCTAAGCTTACTGCAACTCGCTACCGAAAAGGGAGGTACTTTGAAATTAATATTACTTTTATTGTACTCCCTACGACGTCACGGTGCCATGGAGTAGTATGCTACCCGGTACACGGTTGTGTAAAAGTTAGGGCTTCAAAAACGGATGCACATTTTGCAAATACACACCCCGTTTGCAGACCGGAACGATACCGGGAAGCCCGGAAGCCGGAAACAATAGCCCAACCAGGCTCAGCCTCAAAACAGGAAGTGTTATAGGTAGCGGAAGGACGAGGGAAAGAGGGATAAATCGGCACCGAGGTCTTCTATGATGATGCATCTTTTTCAGTGTGTCGTGTGCTTGCTGCTGCACGTATTTGGCTTATCGATTATCGGCACATCGGTAGCTGTGTGTAGTGTGAGATTGGACAGGCCGTTGTTTTCAGCGCTAGCATCCTATTGTTTTCGAACGCCATTGCACGCAATTTATCTGCAGTGTATTAAATAATGCAGGATGTGCGTACGTGTCGTGCGAGAATAACAAAAGAGCATGGCGAGTGGACAATTTAGGGCGCGCTGTTGCTTGTTGCACTAGCGCTAGAGCGTGGTGGTAGCTGAAGTTTGATTATATGATTTAATACGTCTCTTAAAAGCTTATTTTTGTGGGTAGTTTGGCAGCATTGTCTAAAGGAATTTAGGGCTTTTGTATGTATTTTTTCCCTTTAGCTCTACATTCCTTTTTGTTGTGTTGATGCAAGGTCCGCACTGAAGCAGATATCAGCTCAGAGGTGATCAAGCTCGAAGCTCCTTCAATTTATAGAGCATTATCAGTTGATTTCAAGCAGTTATGGGGAAAAAATGGTCCTAAAACTGCGACTGCTACGAGAAAGCTTGGTTGGCGGTCAGCTAAGAATGGCGACTAGGTTCCGCTGCCATCTGACAGCCTTGCAAGACAGTAAGATGTACTCAAAGCTTATGAGGAAAGCTTATCCTGACGATGTAGTGGCTTTATCGTTGATGAAAGTCAATATTATTGTTTAATTAAATAATTGAAGATGTTAACCATTAACCATTATGCAAAACAACTGCACAGGATATAAACGAAAGTATTTGTACACGTATGTCGATAGAAACAAAGTAACACACAAAGAAAGGCATTCAAAAACATGACTTTCCTCAAACTATTTTATAATTTTGCAAATTTTTAGCAAATTTATACCATATTTTTATTTTTTTAATGAAAAATAATATGCAACTATGTTGCTGAGTTAACGTTATTGATAAGATTTCTAGAGGTAACAATTTCCAGTCTTATACTTTTGATTAGACGCATCAATTATATTCATGAACATCGTAAAGGACATAAATTTTTGAACGACTTCTTTGGCAAGAAAAGCTAGATATTAAATGACATTTATTCCATCTTGTTGGCTTCGCACCATACTTTCACGAGAGGTTCACCTCGGTCAGGATAATGAATCGTTAACGGGGTCGTTTTCCCTTTTACCATACGAGCAAACTGCGTTAAAGCGTCCATCGCGTGGAAAAGTTACTGTCGAACTTCATAGCGACCCGACGTGAATTAAGCGATCCGGGGTCCACGAGTAGTTGGATGTTGTGGACGATCCCTTGTCAAAGAGTTAGCGTAATGGGAGGGGACGCAAGGTTTTAAAAGCCCACGCATTTCTTGATGGGTAGGTTCTCTAGTAAAAGCGCGGTTTCGCACGTGATGGATGGATAGGTTCTGTGTATTTTTAATTGCTTTTTACCACGAGCTCTATCCCGAACGAAGTGCGGTAAGTTTAAAGGGGGTTTTTTCCGCCATTCAAATGGATCAGAATTGATAAAATGGAACGATAATAGAGTGAAAACGGTCATTTAAGCGCCGACATTAACGTTCATCAAACATTAAAATCTATCAATTAAACTCACTCCATCACCACGCCAAATGCGGTTCTGGTGGAGGTGTTAGAGCGAAATATTGGGCTTGTTAGGCTATATTTTTGATGTTTTTTTTTTCTCTCGTTTTTAATTGCGCAAAACGTTTCATTACCACCGTCGCACTCAAACACACTCCCAGTGGCGCAATTAGAAGGACACAAAGCGAAAGCAAACGGAAAAAATAAATCGTGCCTCAAAAGCATTTTAGCTGCTAAAATTTTCCATGAAAACGGTATATGAACTCCGCACCATCACTATCGACCGTCCAAATGTACGGAAACTTGAAACGCCCGTCGTGATTCCCTTCAGCTTGATACGATTCTGGGAAAAAGTTCCCCGTGTTTTTTTTAAAGCCCTCGATGCTACCGTTTCCGTCGAAAGCTTTCATCAAAAATCGCAATCACTTTCCAATACACATGAGAAACACAGAACTGCGCTCGATAATAATTGAAGTGTTTCAGTTGAACCTGAACCGCGCACCGTGCAGTGTACCATTTCACAACCGAGGCGACCTTTGATTCAATGTTTCCGTCCCTTCGGTTCGGCACACCGGGAAGGTTTTTTTTCATGCTTCCTCGACATAGGGAAAAATCAATAGGGCCACATTGAATTAATTACGAGTCTGCGAAAATCAGCTACCTGGACTCGAGTACAGTGTGGCGGTGGTCGTGGTAGCATCTACAATTTGCTCGTTGAGTTGAAGAGGGAAAGCAACACACAAACAAAAAACGTATCCCCACAAGCAATGCGTTGCCCTTTCCGGGTGATGAACAGCAAATACACCAAAACGAACTAAAGGTGCCGAAAATTGAGTTTCACGAACGGTAGCGTAACATTACATCAGCAGCAGTAACGTGAAAGGACATTCATTGACTGTGCCCAATTCTGTTGGGGTCCTTTTGATGGGTTCCGAGCAGTAAATTCCATCGGTTTTCTTCTGTATTCTGTTCGCTCGCACGCCCCAAAAGTAGCTGTAATTTCGTTTTTTCTTGTGGAGGAGACAGACCAAAAGAAACCCACCCCAAACGTCCATGGAGACGCCTGGTGGTTGGAGTGGAACTAATTCGCTAACTAAAACTTTCTTCTGCTCGTCTTCCCATGTGTCTAGCTCGCTGGACCAATCCTATCTCACAGCGAATGCTCATTCGGTAGACAGGGGAAAGCAATAAATTACCAATGTACTCGGATTATAAGTTCCCTGACTTTTTGGGAACCTCATGATGCTGATGGTGCTGATGAGCGGGAGCGAAAATGCGAAACAAAAATAAAAAAAACATTCTTACTAATTACTACCATATTTTGGAGTTGTTAAATACGCCCGGTACGCCGGTGTCACAACGAGTTTGACGCATAGTTGACAAAGGTTTGGACATTGGAGAAAAAAAGTATTTGATAACTGCAGTGAATACAGCAAAACTTTGTCTATCGACTGAAGATGCCTTTGAATGACTAAGTTCGGTCAGCGGTGTGTAACACGTGGAAAAACTTACCTCTGTGACGTACGAGGGTTGCAGGAATGTTGGCGAATATTCATTAATGTCAATCACGGAGATGTGCACGCTCGCGCTGAAATGAAGCAAAAGAGAGGAAGGTGAAACAAACGAATGAGATAAGAAAACGGTAATCGTAATCAGTCGACAGTCCTATAAGATCTTTTTTACCATTGGTAAATAAAAATAGGAAGAGGGTGCAGCACAATGCCAGGCGAACCAAAAACTTTGTGAGTTTCTGTCCTGAAGGGGATACGCATAGACGTACGCATCAAGTAATTTTAGGCAAGCGATCGGCGTATAAGCGGGACTGACTCCGAAAACTGAGGGCAAGTGGGCATCATATTTCGGCTGTCAGATAAACTTTTGCTACGGTTTCTGACTCTCTCTTGAGTGATTGGGGCTAGAACTTAGCCAGGGAACGCGACTACGTAAGTTAGAAAGAAAAGAAAAAAAACCCGAATAGATCGTCGACGGTTGTATGTTGTTATTTTGGAACACATTTCGCCGTAAATTGATTGCACTGATTGTTGGTGTGAAAAGCCAGGAGCTTCCATGGCTATATTTTAATGGCATACATTTTTTAAAAGCGTTTAGGAATCTTGCGGCTCTTACATTTGTAATGCGGATGTGAGATTTAAAGAGATTCATAAAAAGGTATCGTGAATTGCAAAAGTAAAATAATTGAACTGATAACGTTGCTAGCTGTACGATCCAGAGAAACTGATTTAATTTGAAAAAAAAACTTTAGTCATTTCTACAGTAGACATGTGTTTGCCACCAGGCACATGTGGATCATCCGAATTAAACCGATCAAATGGTATCCTGCCAGCAAAACGCCGAAAAAAATTGCTCAAATTTCCAAGAATTCTTGCATCATTGCATTTCTAGGTACTCGCATTCGACTTATTCGTCAAAACGAAGAGTTCAACACATTTCACAACTCTCTCCTTTCCTAAAACAAACACAGTTTTGGACAACACATTCTGTAAATTTGATTTTTGTTTTATTTAACCCAACTTTTTATCTCTGTTTATACACTTTACATGTTCTAACACACGTTTTCAATTTACACATCTTGTAAAACATAACCATTGCACTTATCACATACACTGTTCTCCTAATCACACATAGTGACGTAACATGCCCGCTGTAGATGAGGATGACGCTCACTTG
Organism: Anopheles maculatus; assembly: GCA_002091835.1. Classification (NCBI taxonomy): domain Eukaryota; kingdom Metazoa; phylum Arthropoda; class Insecta; order Diptera; family Culicidae; genus Anopheles; species Anopheles maculatus. Next base: position 634,345 of record KZ061562.1, read on the forward strand.
CTTTTACTTGCACTTTGATATTTCCGCTTGGCGATGACGTTGTTATCTCGATCACTATTGAATATGTCTACCTTAACACTGCAATTTTACAAGCTCAACAAGTCTTATTGATAGAAGTGAAAATTGGACACTATCAGATAGCAAATCAGCTTCTTTTCAAGTTTTCTCCTTAAAGCCGTGTGACTAACAGTTTGAGATGAATCATCTCTTTATTGATTTATTGAAGCCGCGAAGGACACCATTATCAATTCAAAACTTAATCGGTTAATTGAGCATTTTTGGAAAACCCGGTCAATCGTATCATGTTTGCTAGAATGACAATGACCAATAACATATGACAAGTTATGATGGATAGATTTTTTTTTAGCCGGCTTCCAAGGGTATGCACCAGGAATGTGAGCTTGCCTGTCTTCAACGTGTCGTCAGGGAGGACGACCTAGCAATACTCGGACGTAAAAACATCGGGTCCTATCTTCAATGGTAAAGTCAGAAGTAACATAGGTAAGCCAATCTAGATCATGGAATACATGATGAGTAAACACGATCGGTTTGAGGTTCTCAAATGTAATAGAATCTTGCTAAAGGAGCAATTAATTTACTCTCCACACAAGCACTTTTTAAAACGGGCCTGAATATTGGATTTGGTCCAAAATTGATAACAAAATTTTAAACCACGTTCAAAAGCAGATGATTTTTAGCTGTATCAGGTACTCCGATAGGCTGGCACTGAACTACCCAATCCACAAAATCGTATTAAGCGGTTCATCTAGGCAGTGGAGGCATGTTAGGAACAAATTGAGATGGAGTGATAGCATTAACACGTCCACCAGAAAGCCCTGAATAATGGTTCAATCATCATTGAGGAGATCAATTACAATACACATGATAGCACAGTCTATGGATAAGCGCCTAACGTTTGCAGGAAACTTATTTACTGTTAAAATAAACCAAAACACAACTTCAAATTACAACAAATATCCGTAATGGTCGTTTCCGTTTGTTATTGAAATGTAATTACCACAGCACGACTACAGCAGCTTACCTTTTCGAATGTGATCCATCACAAAAAACGGCCGTTATGTCGAATTTGTAATTTTTCCGCTTTTCGCAGTTCAATGTCTTTTTCGCTTTCAGGATGCCAAGCTCGTTGACAAGCTCAATCTGAAAATGAGAGAGAGAGAGAGAATGAAAACACAAAACATTAATACGTGTTTTACCTTTGTTTTATGCAGAAAAGAAAGAACTAATAAATCAAAACAACATACACCAAAAGGTAGTGTAAATACCAGCCCCACGAAATGATTTAAATTTATGTTCATTAAATTATTGATTGTCCAAAAAATGCAGAAACATAAAATGATGTATGTGCACATTAAATTGCTGGCTGCAAAAGGCTGTAGAGCGTCGATTGATTATTCGAAACTTAAATAGTAAGTGGAAAAACGTGGTGCTTTGAGCAAACATACAAACACACACACACAGTCACACATCTTTTGCATAATTGTAAAATTGATGCATTGTCTGTTTTCCCACGTGTTTATCGCTGTATTACGATGTGAAAGGAAAACAAACGGATGACACACACCGACACATAAGTAATGGTCCTACCACAACGGAGAAAGGAAACTCATAAATTCGTATTTACGCATTTACTTTTTGTTTGGCAGCAGATCGGGCATCGGTAAGCAGAAATGAATGCATCCATCTGTTAATTGCAGATAGTTTTTGGCTCTTTTTGTTTTGCCCATACCCCCATACGTGTTCGTGCCGATCGTAACAAAAAACGGTCAGTTATTAATATTTTATTTTTTGCCACCGTGGACAACACATCGAAATTGTTACGCTGCAATATAAATGGACAGCAGCAGCTTTCTTGATGATCAGCTGGATGATTGGCCAAATGGTACATTGGCGGCGGGCCATGGTTATTTTGCTTCGAACAAAAGCGACATGTGGGAGGGAAAGCAACAAAAAAAGGCAAATGAACCAATCATCAAGCAATGGGAAAAAGGGACAACACGGACTGCACACGCACAGTCGTTTAAATATCGTTCAGTTATCGGCTGTGAGTTACGGTTGCGTGGATACAATTTTGCATAATTGCAAAATTCGGCACCGGCATGCGGCGAAACACACACACACTGTGTACACGCACACACGAAGACAAATACAAGAAAGCACACAAAAAAGGCACAGATTTTCGATCCGAACCAACAGTGAGCGATGCACATCATTCTTGTGTTCTTCGCTTCGATGAAACAATTCCGCAAGCTTAACGCGGGCAGGGAACGGTGGGCTTGAGCCGCGTTATTTATGCACGAAGTTGGAAAACTTCACTTTCCAAAGTTTCAATCGACACCAACTGGGTACCCCCGAGAACGAACACAGATTGGAAATTTGGCCATTACATTTGGTTGTGCTAAGCTTGGGCGAGGTTAAAAAAAACTCTTCACCGGCAACGACGATTCGGAGCAATTTAATAAATTAATTAAGCGGGATAGAATTGCTTTCCGTTCAGTTCGAGTGTGAGCAACAAATTGATGATGTTTAAATAGTGAGAGTTTCGGTGGTAAAAGATATAATTAAATTGAATAGTTGTGAAATTTAAAAAAAACATTAATACGTGTTTTACCTTTGTTTTATGCAGAAAAGAAAGAACTAATAAATCAAAACAACATACACCAAAAGGTAGTGTAAATACCAGCCCCACGAAATGATTTAAATTTATGTTCATTAAATTATTGATTATTGATTGATTAAAATTAAATTGTGAAATTTAAAACATGAAAAGTTAATTATCTGAAGCTAAATTACAGGGTTTTTCGATAATGTTAGACAACAGTAGCATGTAATAGTGTCAGTTTAATTTTAATTTTTGAAAATTTTCTCGTTTAGAAAGACAACAGCAGATAATTTCGTACAGTTCGCTATTGACATTTGTTTTGAGAATTTCACTAACAATTGTACTTGGTGTTGTGCACAGGTATTGGAAAAATATAAATCAAAGTTAATTAAATTTATTTGGAGAACAATCAGCTTTGTAATAATTCTAGTATTCGCAGACTTAGCTTGCTGCAGAATTCGATATCGTACACTGTTTAATACCGTCATCTGAGAATTTAATGTACCGGCTTTGCTGGCGGACGCATCAACGCTTCATCTCAGTTTGGCTCTGCCACGTCTCCTCTGTGAATGGGGACGGCTAGAAACTCCAGTTGTCCAGTCATTTTCATGACATGACCAGCAAACCAGAGCCTGGCGAGTATAGTACTTACAGCAGTTTCGCCATTGTCTTTCAACGCTTACATTTTCCTCACGGAAGCGACCAAGAACAATTCACCATAAGCCATGTCTAAGAGTCGTACGAGAATGCTGGGAGGTTTAGATTCGTCCGTCGCGACGGGTTTTTAGAGTGGAAAAGTCAGACGCAGGACTGACTATCTAGCCACGAGTAAAACTATGTCAAGGAAAGCCAGCAATGGTATGCTAAGACCTCTCGAGGTTGTAGTGCCTTAGAAGAAGAAGTTCCCGAAAGCTATTTTGAGTGTGAAATCATGTACTGATATTGTGAAATGATCTGAGAACGTTTCCTTCAATATGATTTGAACGAAAGAGAACAGATGATGTTGTAATATACATCTTCTTCTTCTTTCTTGGCCTAACGACCTCTTAGGTCATGCCTGCCATTTCTGGCTCACTAGACTAATTGATACCGCATAGTTGGTTAGTCAATCCTCACTATGGGGGAACGGCCCAGATGAGACTTGAACCCCGGTCCTGCCGTGTGAAGACCGGCGCCGCTGTCGCATCACCACCGGGCCGCCCCAATGCGGCCCCAATGTAATATACATATGCTGGCATTATCTAAAATATTGGCTTTATTGTGAAATCATCTGAGTCCATATTTATTACGCTGTTGGTAATCGACAGAGTATTGCGAAGAATTAGGTAAAAAAGATAGTATTCTGCGACCAAAATACTCATTCAATTTGTGGATAAAGTTCTCTCTAGCCATAACTTTAAGCGACATTCTTCCGCGTTCTCCAAGTGCAAACGATTTTCAATAAAGAAAATCCCATTTCGATTTCCCCTTACCGCGATGGCATCCGCCACCCAGTTCCCGAAAAACGCAATCACCTCAATCCACCCAAAACTGTAACATAAAATGCCATCCACCCTGATCCCGTTGGCGGGAGCGCGTCGGCGGCGTCGGCATGTGTCGGAATGGAATGTTAGAATTGGGAGACCCGTTGTTGGCACACGTCGGCACACGGTTAGGCAGCCGGCATATCTCAGCCCGACACCATCAGGCCGGGCGCAACGCGAGTTCTCGTTTCACCGTTCCTTCATCAAAATGCTAATCCGTGCTCAATCCTGGTCACAGTCACCAACCGGGCGTCGCTTGTGTGCGTGTGCATTCTATCGTTCTGCTCCATGCTCCCCCCCCATCATTCCCATTGCTCTGTTGCATTTGTTGTTCTCCCGCTTTCGTTTGTTTTTATCTTGCAGGGATGCGCCACACAGCGGGCGTGCTGAGGGAGTCGTGTAGAGATGCGTGTTTCCAAATCGCATCTCCTCGGGAGTTTCGACCGGTTCGGGGTGTCATCGAAACAAATCCATTTGGTTATTTGATTCACGCCACGACAGGTGGTGCAAGATGATTCGAAGGCGATTAAAAATAAATTGATATTCTTCTGCCTTATACCAGCGACCACCACCTCACGGTTGCTGCTGACTTGAAGAACAAACCTGGGGGAAGTTCAGACTAAATTTCGCTTTCGGGGGTCGGTAACACTTTAAAGTTCTCTTTAAAGAAAGGGACGCGCGTCTGTCAGTTGCATGACCCTTCGGTTCGGTTCGAAGAACTAAGACGATGTTTCGAAAAACACATGTTTGTTTTGTCAAGCAAAGAAAACGAAAACGTCTTCCAAACTTTTGGGTGGCTTCTTCTGGGACAACTAGGGGTGCGCTAGTGCATGCTTCAAACATTTTACATAAATGTTAAATAAAAGGGCATTTACTGAGAGATCTCCAGAAAAGGAAAACAGATGTTACGATCGTTCTGTTTCAATTTCATGATCCAAAGATCAGTCTTTAAAGACCTCAACTAAACTCGAAACAGCTAAATACTGGAAATAGCTTTGTACAGAGTGTTTGACATCAGACAGCGACAATCTTCTTTGGCAATTTTCTTCTGAGTTTTTGACAGCTGAGTTTTGTTGACAGATGTTTTAGAACAAAACAATCTTGCACAAATAGCCGTGAGTAACCTAGATTCGACGCTAGACCCTTCACTGGGAGTTCCAGAGTGACTTCGACAAGACTAAAGTCTCGTCAAGGACTTCGACAATAGACTAAAATCACGAAGCGT
>KZ061562.1:643508-662786 GCA_002091835.1 Anopheles maculatus
TCTTTAGTCAAACTCTTCTTTGAAAAAACCACTGCTAGCAATTTTGTGTTATTTTGAAATTAATGAATCTTAAACAAAGCCTAAATATTAAATGATTGGAAAAAGGCAATAAATTACAAATTACATTATTAATTAATTATTAATTACAAATAAATTACGAAAGTAATATCCGAACTTACCAACTTTCGGGTTAGAAGTATAAGAATAAGATATTTTAACCTCAATAGTATAAGGTGATTTAGTTGAATGTCTCAACTATGTTTGCTATTTCTGCATAGGGAATATTAAAACATCTTTCAAAATTCTATGTATTTTAACAAAAGTTCTGGTATTGTACACCATGTCGAACATGCATGGAAACTTTTAAAATTTATTTACTTGTAGTAAAACTACTAAATATACATAATACACATTTATTCAAAAACGTCAATCAAATAACATTTTATTCCAATATCTTCACATAAGTTTACCAAAAAAAAAAACAACTTTTTGTTGACAATCAAATGCGCTCTTGGCTCGTCAATAAAAAATTAAACAGGTAAAGATTTAAAATGGACGTGCGGTGACAGGACACTGTATCGAATCCCGTATCTCATGCATAACATAAATTATGTATCAACTCAAAGCATGAATTATTTTCACCAATTTTGCTAAAATCTGAAGTATTCTGCAGTATTTCAATATATTATTCTACATTTTCGGTTACAACAAATGGTTTTTTTAGAATTTTTTGAACACTCTTTATTCGTCTCAAAATTTCACATCTCTATTTATCTCGCTACCGTACATTAAGCCTTTTATGCTTGTTTTATTTATAAACATAAAATATTATTTGAAAAGTTTTTAGCTTAAAATGCCCATTTTTTATCAAATGTTTGCCTCAATGCAACAAAAAAAGGTATTCTCTTAAACATAAATCGTCCATCCGTAAAAATGGTAATAAAACTGTTTGCTTTTTTATGAATCTTTATTCCCGAAAAACCTCAAAAAGTCCCTATTCGTCCCTTCGAAAGTAATCATACACAACAATTTCAAGTTTGATTTAGTTTCGTCACCACTCATTTCAACAAATTGTTATTCATCGTTTCGCAGCGTACTTACAACGCAAACTGTTTTGAGGCGAAATAAAACCAAGGGCAAGAAAACTGTGTGTGAAAACTGACCATAAAGCAACAACTAGGTAGTAGTTTTGGTTTAAATTCGAAACAATTCAAACGCAAACGACCTGACAGTGACAAACTTGAAAAGAACATTGTTATGTTACTACTGCTGGTGCCGGTGGTCAAAAGCATAACAATATTCTTGATGTGACGTGCTGTGCTGTGGCCACGCAAACAAGCGCTCCGGACGTTTCACTTTTCAAAGTTTCCTTTTTGGAATAGAAAGGGGAAGCAAAATAGTTGAACAGCATAGACGGACGGATGGATGGATGGATGGTGGGCAGAATGGATAGCTGGGATGCGGAAGTAAACATACAGATACACGTCTTTGCGAGTAGCACGGATCATAAGCATAACAAATAAGTGACAAATTCCTTCCGAGCATAAAACGGTGGCGAAACGGACCAGGAAATAATCATAAAACTTTCTGCCGGAAACTTTTCCGATTCGAAAATTTCCCCTACATTTACTATGCAAATCAACTTCCTAACCAACGCCACTTTCTCCCAGTGGAAATTCATTTCCTGTTCATACGAACGTGCAGCACCACGTGTCCATGCTAGATCGGGAGCACTTTCTAACGCGACTTTACCGTGGATAAATAGACAAACAACAGACAACAACTGCGAGGCACGCATCTTCACAAACAGGATAATTCGATGTAGGAAAATATTTTCTACCGAACCAAAAATAGGTGGCTGGTGGTGAGCTTTCGGCTGTTCGGAAGTTTATTTAGAAACGGACGAAAGCAGCACGATGTGTTATGGTTGTGTTGACACAACGCAACTAGGTCAGGCTGATGGACAAGTTTACTCCGAAAATAAATAACAAGGACGTTCAAGTTTGATGAAAGCTACATTTAAGTTGTGTTACAGTATGAGGAAAACACTTCAAACAGTAAGAAAATCATTTAACAATGTGTTGCTTCCTGTGTTAAAAACAAAACAACTGACTTAAAACAAGATCGCTAAGTTGTCATAGCACCTGACAGGTGTGTATGGTATATAAAAAAGTGTTGTATTTTGGACGAAGGTGTACGACCCTTCTAAGAACAAAAATGAGTACGTAAGATCATAGACTTTGTGCATGAGATGTAGTCGTCCCAAGACCATATTTTAACTCTTGCCATAAATTAGTCGAATAAGCAATGTACAATTTGTGTTACATTTAACACAGATATGCCTTGTATGCAGATGGTAATATAGCTACAACACATAACAAAATTAAGAATCAATTTGATCGTATCATACGTTCAAGAAGCATTCAACAAAAATATTGGCATTCTTATCTATTGAGCTACGGCAAAACTTAGTCTGAAAAAGCCAATAATAACAGGTTTCTTTAAAGATTCTTCGCAAATTAGTTGATACCTTGGCTATTTTTTTTATTCATATAGAACGGCCTGGCCGCATACCTTAGCTATGACTCTCATAAAAATAGATGTTCGTCTTCGTTTAAATCTTTTTGGGACTTTCTACCGTGGTGAAAACCTCCACAGGAACCCTATATTGACTTGTGTAGCTAAGGGACCATCTCCTGCCGGAACAGCTACGTTGGTGATCACCTACTTCGTTGGTGACGATATTCGCCACTTCAGTGCCTTGAAGATAACACAAACGGAGGCGTAAAAGGTTGAAACAAAGTAATTAATACAGATTAATACAGGCTTTTACAACTATTTAAAAGACATTATGAACTATCAACTCTCTGATGAGTTTCAAATCCAAAACAAGGGCCTGAAAAATGACGTTAATTGTTAACAACTGTGCGTAAGACACGTCGAGGAAGAAATATTTTAATTCAAACACCAAGCAGAGATGCATTGTACGCGATACTGTACGTTTCAGCACTCTTGCGATGTGAATCTACAGCGAGAGTTAAGGTACCTGACATAACACCGGATGCTAGCCATATTTAGCCTAAGGGATTAGTTGGTAATCAGTAATCAATCAGTATTCAATCTGGGATACATAAAGATCGTACAAGACCCTCCGATAGAAATTGGCTCAATAAAGTCTTTTATTTGCTGCTGAGGTGAGTTGACAGATAAATATATTTTTCTCAAGCAACTTAGCTACACATTTCTTAAATCATTATCACATGGAAGACTTCATCTTAGATCTTTCTTCTTTCTTGGCCTAACGACCTCTTAAGGTCATGCCTGCCATTTCTGGCTTACTAGACTAATTGATACCGCATAGTTGGTTAGTCAATCCTCACTATGGGGGAACGGCCCAGATGAGACTTGAACCCCGGTCCTGCCGTGTGAAGACCGGCGCCGCTGTCGCATCACCACCGGGCCGCCCCAATGCGGCCCCAATGTAATATACATATGCTGGCATTATCTAAAATATTGGCTTTATTGTGAAATCATCTGAGTCCATATTTATTACGCTGTTGGTAATCGACAGAGTATTGCGAAGAATTAGGTAAAAAAGATAGTATTCTGCGACCAAAATACTCATTCAATTTGTGGATAAAGTTCTCTCTAGCCATAACTTTAAGCGACATTCTTCCGCGTTCTCCAAGTGCAAACGATTTTCAATAAAGAAAATCCCATTTCGATTTCCCCTTACCGCGATGGCATCCGCCACCCAGTTCCCGAAAAACGCAATCACCTCAATCCACCCAAAACTGTAACATAAAATGCCATCCACCCTGATCCCGTTGGCGGGAGCGCGTCGGCGGCGTCGGCATGTGTCGGAATGGAATGTTAGAATTGGGAGACCCGTTGTTGGCACACGTCGGCACACGGTTAGGCAGCCGGCATATCTCAGCCCGACACCATCAGGCCGGGCGCGACTCTCGAGTTCTCGTTTCACCGTTCCTTCATCAAAATGCTAATCCGTGCTCAATCCTGGTCACAGTCACCAACCGGGCGTCGCTTGTGTGCGTGTGCATTCTATCGTTCTGCTCCATGCTCCCCCCCCATCATTCCCATTGCTCTGTTGCATTTGTTGTTCTCCCGCTTTCGTTTGTTTTTATCGCGCAGGGATGCGCCACACAGCGGGCGTGCTGAGGGAGTCGTGTAGAGATGCGTGTTTCCAAATCGCATCTCCTCGGGAGTTTCGACCGGTTCGGGGTGTCATCGACCCATTGCTCTGTTGCATTTGTTGTTCTCCCGCTTTCGTTTGTTTTTATCGCGCAGGGATGCGCCACACAGCGGGCGTGCTGAGGGAGTCGTGTAGAGATGCGTGTTTCCAAATCGCATCTCCTCGGGAGTTTCGACCGGTTCGGGGTGTCATCGAAACAAATCCATTTGGTTATTTGATTCACGCCACGACAGGTGGTGCAAGATGATTCGAAGGCGATTAAAAATAAATTGATATTCTTCTGCCTTATACCAGCGACCACCACCTCACGGTTGCTGCTGACTTGAAGAACAAACCTGGGGGAAGTTCAGACTAAATTTCGCTTTCGGGGGTCGGTAACACTTTAAAGTTCTCTTTAAAGAAAGGGACGCGCGTCTGTCAGTTGCATGACCCTTCGGTTCGGTTCGAAGAACTAAGACGATGTTTCGAAAAACACATGTTTGTTTTGTCAAGCAAAGAAAACGAAAACGTCTTCCAAACTTTTGGGTGGCTTCTTCTGGGACAACTAGGGGTGCGCTAGTGCATGCTTCAAACATTTTACATAAATGTTAAATAAAAGGGCATTTACTGAGAGATCTCCAGAAAAGGAAAACAGATGTTACGATCGTTCTGTTTCAATTTCATGATCCAAAGATCAGTCTTTAAAGACCTCAACTAAACTCGAAACAGCTAAATACTGGAAATAGCTTTGTACAGAGTGTTTGACATCAGACAGCGACAATCTTCTTTGGCAATTTTCTTCTCAGTTTTTAACAGCTGAGTTTTATTGACAGATGTGTTTTAGAACAAAACAATCTTGCACAAATAGCCGTGAGTAACCTAGATTCGACGCTAGACCTTTCACTGGGAGTTCCAGAGTGACTTCGACAAGACTAAAGTCTCGTCAAGGACTTCGACAATAGACTAAAATCACGAAGCGTGCCTGATAAGTGAGTAACCTAGTTTTTGAGCAAATCACACGGCAGAACCATGTATCTCATCTTCTCCGGACGGTCCCCGCATACACAGGACTTGCTATCCAGTTACAGGTAAATCAGATCAAGGTACTATTTACTTGTTTTTTTGAACCAGATTGATTGAAGTTTCTTGTTATTAATCACACATTTTGTTTCTATTTTGCTAATTACTTAGACTTTTCGTTTTTTGTACATTAATATGAACTCGGACCTCGGATTTCTGCAATTTATGCTTCTTTGTAGTAAGTTATTCCGCTTATTGAATACGGTTGTTGTGTATTTTAAATTATTTTATATTATCCTTACCACGCAAAAAAAACTACACGCAGCAACACATGGAAATATAATTTGTTGCTCATTACCCGTTTAATTTAGTATTTCACTGGGAGTTCCAACAAAGTTACCTCCACACTACCCCCCCGGGAAAGCAAACGGAATGTATAATTAATTAATTGTTGCTTGCATAATTTACACTTTCATTCAAACATTTCCCAACTCCGCGCGATATGACGAGCGAGATGAACAGCACACCACACCATCATCAGGTTAATCTTTTTAGCCATCATCATTTGAGTGACCGTTTAGCACGCGCTGAATAACGCAGAACACAAAGGCTGATGGATACAAATTTTCTCCGCGAACGTTTTGCTGGAGATCACCGTTTGCTTTTAAGCCATTTAGCAGAACAGTACTTGAGTATCGGGGGGTGTTTTTTTGTTCCAGGTTAAATAAACATAATTAAAACACCTGTATGTATAATCAAAATGAAAGTAGCAAATGTGGTTAGCAATTCGTAGGAGATGCCTATCAACAGTGTCCCGTTTTTCTCTTACGGCTGAACCTCATTTGCTACACACACCGAACATGCCGAAAACTATTGTGGTTTAGAGCGAAAGTAATAGCAAACCCAGTGTGCACTTGCAACCGACTAATGTGCCAGGGTGGGAAAAGCTTTTCCTGTTAAGGATCTTTGCTACGACGGAAACAGTGAACGGTATTATGAGCCAGCTTCCAATAATACTTGTTTGCCGTCGGCAACGTTGTTCCGGATGCATGTGACCCCTAAAGAGAAACGCACGAGCAGTACACCTTGGTAGCGTTTGAGGTTCGTTAATTGTTCATTTAAATGCAATAATACGTCTGCTGCTCCAGTTTCCCCATGCGAACCATCTCGGAATGTCCTTTTCGTACGCGAAAGGTAGGGAGCAAGCAAGTCTAACGTGTGCACCTGGTACCAAGGTTTCGCTGAAGCTAGACATCCTTTTCCGGCCGTTAATTTAACGACCACCGTGGCATTCGAGTGTGTCCGGATTCTGACTCCAACTTGTCGGTATACCACACGATAATGTGCATCACCAGGTACGAGAAGGTGGTGCTGCTTACGCGGGGTAAATCACCCACAATGGCGTCCGTGGACCACCACCGAAAGACCACAAGTGAGCGAGAGAAAGAGAACGTCACCGGGTCGGGCACCGCATATCTTGGGGACCCAATGGTGGTAATGTGCGGTATTGGCTGTGGTCTTGCCGGTGTGCATAATCGGTTTTCACATATTCTCTCTCTGTCCTTCACTGTTCATGACGCTTTTTTGACGACCCGTTCCGTGCACCATCCGCGGTTTCCCGACTGTGGGGATGTTATGGATAATAAATTATCTAACGACCACGCGGACGCGCTCGTACGCTTATGCACGCAAAACACACGCCCACACACACACACATGGGCATACATTATCTGGTTGGGTGATAATTTTTCATGCCCTAAGCAAATATTGGACATGATGAGTCTTCGAAAAACATGAGAACATTCTTTGATTTTGCAACCCCCGGGGTAAAGGAAGGTTAACGCTTTGTTGAGGGTTTGCCAAACTATGTGAAAAGCAATCTTGCATGACATGTCGATGGAGAAAAGGCTGCCTTTTATCAGTGTCATCTTTAGGGAGACCTTTTTGAGAGGTTTCTTTTCGTTTTGTAATTTTTGTAATTAAATTCAAAAGCTGTCATCAAATTAAAATTAGGAATTTTATTGTGCGAAAAGTACAATATCCGACAAAACGAGTGGCACGTATATCACCAGAGATCGGGAAAAAGACCAGGAAAATAACCTTCCTGTGAAGAATATAAAAAAAAGTCGAAAAATGATTTGATTTTACATAGATCTCCTCACCTTGGAGAGTGAAACAATGAGAAAGAGTGACGGATCAAAATACATCATTTGAAATGTCAATATAAATATGCAAACATCATGTGAAGTTCAATATTTTTGCATTCTAACAGGATCGTATTATTAAAATTGATGAGATGACATGAGCAGTAAAATTGCCAGATTTTCGGTAGTCAAAATACGAAAAGGATTCCTTTTTGTGTTGTACAATTTCCCAATATCCATTCATGTGCTTGTTCTCATATATCTAATACTACATACTTCAATTCATTCCATTCTATCGGGCCGGTTGCTTCCCTTTCCTATGCGACACTGTATGCGGGAGGAAGCTTTATACTTGTTTTAATTAAATTTCAACGGAAAAGAATTAGAATCCAGCACACGCCTACACAGCATTTATCTCTTCCCAGCCTTTAAAAAACATTCCAAAGTCACAATTCGAAACGTCAACAAAGTTTCACTGTGTTGAAATGAATTAAATTTCTTCCCTTTCTAATATAGGTAAGCTGTTGCCATTATTGATTTGCTCTCCATCTGCCCAACCCCCCCCCCATGCGTCCGGTGATTGGAAACTGCTGATGCTTTACATCAGAGCATAATGTGGCAATATTTTTCTGACGGCAAAGTTTCCCTGTCCGCAAATTGGAAAGAAAAATTCTCCAGCCAAACGAGAAAACTCCCGAGCTCTGCATTACAATTACCCCGGTGTGTCGGGGAAAACTTGAGACGTTTTTCCTAGCTGTTATCAAAAACTTAGTACCAGCACCATGTTCCCTCGAGCGTGGGACATTCCGGTAACGAAGGTATGTGGCTGTGTCCCCAGGAGCCTTTATCCACGTTCCCTTGGCACACTAAGGACCTAGCAACACTTATGCTAATGATCACGATTCGTGGCAGCACCGTAGCCGTTATACAGGCATCGTGTGGGTGTCCCACCATAACAACGCGGGAAACAAACGATCGTAGAAGGAAATTCGTGAGGTACCTGACCTACGAACGTAGACATTGCAAAGGACAAAAAAAAACAAACAAACACGGGCGTAGACAAACCGAAAAGAAGTACGACCTTCAAACAGCATTAAAAACTCCTCGTGTGGAGGTGATGGATGCAGAAGCAGGAGTTTTGTAATACGCTTCAGCGAAGAATAAAACCGAATCCACAAGATTCGCACAAAGGCTCTCTACACGCCGTGGTTGGGATGTTCCCGGGGTCGGTCTCATTATTGTGGACATCAAGGAATAATCATTTGCGCTAATTACCGGCCAACGTAGCGTTCCCGGAACGGACAGCGATACCAGGGAATCTAATTTCGAAGACGCTTCAAAGCCTGGGTCCTCCACCGAAAATCCCATCCATCCCATTCAAAGCCACTTCCGGGAGGGTGACGATGGCGAACGGGACCCGTTGGTGTGTTGTCGTCCTCGCTTGGAGTACAAATTTTGTGGACGTTCGGGTAGAACTTTTTTTTTTAGCTTAGTTCTGTCCCTTAGGTTAGGTGGGAAGTTTGCATACATTTTGGCTACAGTGTGATGAAAGTAAAACAGAAATCCCCCTCTTCCCGCACCATCCCTTCCCACCTACCGGAGACCCGTTGTCATGGGGCAGCAGTTCACGGCCGTCAGCAGGCGGTCCTTTGCTTATCCCCGAAGCTTAGCAGCAATTTCAAGTGGATTTTGTCAGTAAATACGATACCGTTTAAAAAGGACGAAAGCCCTGTGTGTCCCACTACTGCCGGTGAAACCTTCTCAAGTGAAAGACTGACTATTTGGGGCTGTATTTGATGGACTGATGGGGGATGTTAGAGCAACACACAAAAAAAATCCCCGAAACGGCTAACGTTTGGAAACCCGTAAGTGTGGCAAGGGCTCCCGAACAGATGAAAAGGATGAACTTTCTTATCTTGCGCTTGGTTTCACTCCCCCCAAGAGGCTATATTCCTATAGTCCCCGGGATGAAAAAAAAAACATTACGATGCTGTCGGCATAAGAAATGTGCTGAAAATGACGATAGTCCAAGGAAACACACACAGAGACTGGGTCGAGAGAAAAGCAGTGGAAGCAGAAACAGATTCTACCTACTTCATGCGAAGCAATTTCTCTGTCAACCCTGGCCAGCACGCGAAAAGGACATTGGCTATTCTGGTCCAGACGCCGAGCGCCGACGACGAGCGTGCGCGCCATTGATATATGACCACGTTAAAAGTTCAGTCAGTAGTCGACATTCTGTGGAAGAAATGTTTCGCTTTCGGTTCAGTAAGTGGGTGCCGAGAATAAAATAGGCCAGATGCGGTGACTAAAATTGCATCGAAGTAAGCACGTCTGCAAGAAGCTCAAACGACGGAATGGGACCGTGCGGGTCCAGCAGCTACTGTTGCTGATTCCCGTTGCCGATGGATGGCTTCTTACAGCGAGAAGAAACTTTGAAGAAAATGGATGAAAATGGTGACGACTTTTTCGCAAATCGTGCCACTTTTACCACTACCTGATAATCGAGTGTTTCACTTCGTTATCGATAGCACGCCGTTAAAATACCGAGCGACGATTTGTTTCGTTTCAAAATTGGTATAATGGAGGAACGAATGAGAATCTTGTCCAATGAGTATCTTTCAGTTACAATTAGGGCAGTGGAAAATGTTGCTTATTTTTTCATTACTGTCTATTACATTGCTAGCTATATTTAGCTGTAGTGTAATTATCGTTTTGTCATGACTTAAAAAAGTATGTTCTGTGTTTCGGGGCCAAAACGAGCGTTTTAATTGAGACATGAATAATCGATCATTTAGCTGTTTAACATGATTTTGTATGCATCCTTACCTGAAAAGGAATTTCCTTGTTCTTTTTGATTATGTGAAAGCCACAGATTTTCGTTTCGTCGACTTTGATTAGTGGCGTAATCTCGACGAATGTTTCGTTTTCCTTTATCAGCCCGTGGTACGAGTTTTCCAGGACACGTTCTGCAATGAAAAGAGTAAGAGATAAAGAATGTGAAGGTTAAAAAAACAACGCAGATACATAAGTCAAATGCTGTATGTAGTAGAATATATAAAAAAAACTTTTTGGAGAAAATTTATGCAATGAAAATTCGAAAAGTTATTAAAGTTAGCTTATTTTGCAATTGCAGAAAGCAGTTCATTTCCGAAGTTCTACTAATAAACTAGCAATAGGCTCCTCACGAATCTGGTAGGAATTTTTGGTAAATTTGGATGAAATTTGGACAGTATTTATTTGTTCAATCGATTGGTATTTTTGTCAGAAGAAAATGGTCCATATCATCCTTAACTGAATCTACAAATAGTGTTTTTTTCCAAATATAATGATGCTATTGTCTAGATTGTCTTGTGTATACTTAACTCTTGATTCCTATTTTAATGATACATCAATGTGAATTATATATTGACCATAATTAATTTAAAATCCTCACCATTCTGCCCAAACTTGCGTGCATAAAGCACGTTCAAAATGTTTTAGGAAGAAAACGAAATCCAAGAAAAAATGTCACAAAGTTCCAAACACTCGTATCGAACTTGATGGAACTATTTTACACGAACGCATTCAATTTAATGCATTTCCCCCGTAGCTGTCCAAATTGTGCATTCTACTAACCGGAAGGGTAGCTACCGATCTATTTCAACAGTTGTTCATCAATATCATTAGACACGCATCGGAAAATATGATGTTCAATTTCCGTGCATAACATCCTGCCGAGTGCGTGTTCCGGCAAGCTTCCCACAATGAAGCTCGAGCAAAATTACTTTCATTCCTCGAACGTTATTGCGATTCTCGCTACAAGTTGTGATTCAAAATCGAATCATTTTCTGCTCGTGGAACCGATTGCACAAGCTATCCGACTGCACATACTACTTTTTTGTTTGATTCGAAGCTACCACCAAACATTGAACCGAAATTGTGCGCCACTAAGTACGGCTCCGTGCGACAAGTTTGGCAACCGATACTCATTATCACAACCACAAATATTTTCCCGCATGTAATTGGAAGCGAAAAGTGAGTTGTGAACAGTTGCACCAACTCGATGTTTCCTGTGTGCTGTTGGCGGAGGAAGATGGCGCAGCTATGTGTCAGCAACGATGTCTACATTATCCGTGTGAGAACCTTGCACCGCACAACAGGTTCGCGTTTTGGACACCGATTTGTACGTTCGCCCTTCGCAACAGTGACACCTGTTCATTAGGGGAGGGTGAACATCAGGGACTGAGAAGTGCAAAATGCACATAGTGATTTCAAAGTATTAAATTTGTGCCTCACTTGCAAGATATATTTGTACACGCGCACAAACATTCAGCCCTTGATGCAGCGCAATTCGAGGAAAGGTATTAAATGTATATCTAGTGTGAAATTATTGTAAAAGATATTTATTTTTTGTTGAAAATAAACTTCACTCCATTTAGCACCGGTTGTACATTCGGAATAGTCGATTAAAATGTTCCCTGCTGTGAGAATATATAAAACATACGCTCGAAAGTAAAATGTAATTTTATCCTTTTTCCCGATTCCTAATTAATGTACATTGCTTTCCGAACGCAATAGAGAACTTAGCTTTCGGCAAGGATTACTGTAATGATCCCCGGGCGGGAGGTTAGCGAGAATAGCATAAAAACCAAGCTCCTCTTTTGATTTATTGTAAACCCCTCGGCGAATAAATCAATCACACAAATAAAACCCAACATAAATCCTCCACTAAAATGGAGCTTAGCTTACATTTTACCAATCGATCGAATCGAACACGATTGTCCGAATTCACGATACCCGGTTGGGTGGTAAATACCTTTCCATTCGACGCCTGGACACCATTCAGACCGGAGAGCAACCGGAAGGGGCTGAACGGTGCAGACTTTTCTTCCTTCGCATCAATCGATTGTTTCCGGTTGGGCAAAAATTGCACCGGAAAGCGGATGGACAACGGGTGTGTGTGTGTGTATGTGTGTTTGGTAAGCGAGCGGGAAAAGTAGAAGGAAAATAAATTGCTAAACCTTGGATTCGATTCGCAATCGGACGTGGACGAGTGTGCGTTGCGATAAGTGAACGCACACACATTAATCGGAACTAGCAATAGCAGAACAAGCATCTGTAGTAGAGCTGGAAAAGAAGCATCGAAAAAGTAATTCATTACTCTTGATTACCAACACTTCAGATGGACTCCACCGCCGCAGTCGAATTGTAAACGAAAGTACTTTTGCAAACGTGAAAATCGAAAATGCTGAAGAACCATTTTAATTGCTTGCGAGGTGTTTTATAGCTGTTACGAATTGGATAAGCCACTTCTTTTAAACACGGATTTGACGAATCGACTACATAATGTTAGACCAGAGTTCTGCACGGTAGCATATTGTTGATAGCATCTCACACCGCCAGCATCTAAACACCATTCTTTGCCAAGTAAAATGAAATACCAAACTCTAGTAACACCGGGGAAAAAACAAAACCGTTGCACGGGTAATCGAAATTCGAGAGCCACACCAAATAGAAAAGAATCAATGGCAGGAAAAAAAACATGCAATTCACAAAACGGTGGTCAAAAAGAAGTCCTACTTTAGCTGGGGAATTAAAACAGATTACGTGCCCTATGACTCAAGGCTGCTTCCTACAGTCAAACCACAAGACCCATTTCTGGCGTGATTTATGTTTTTTTCTTGTTGCATTTCAGCACTTTTTCTTTTCTGCACTTGCCCAATTTTCACGCCTTCGGCACCGGTGGCACCTATGGCGTAAAATGAAATCCTCAGCTTAGCACCTTCTTAGGGTGGGCGCACTTGTGGGCGAAAACACACGGGCAGGCAGAGGAGCTAAGTTTTCCTCTCTCGATGCACACTTTCCCATGAGCGCGCGCCATCGGGGCTAGGTTTGCCACTGATCGATACTCTGGACTCGATGACTTCGAATCGGACCAGCTGCAAGGTGTCGACGTACACTGTCGCTACAACCGTAAAAGTGCTGAAAGAAGTCGAAAAAAAAACAGAAGCATTTCGAGACGGAAAGTGTCAACGTTTTTTTTCCGTGTGAAGGTGCATTTTTTTGCTTTTGCCGTCCACTATTTGCTGACATGTCGGTTTTGGGAAATGTATCGGTTTTATTTGTTGTTTCAGTTTGTGGCGCAATGAAATTCGAGTTAGGCGACCGAGGGTGTTCTATTAACCCTTGAGGCAAACAGTTTTTTTCTTCTCTTTGATAGTTGGAAATTTAGGATAGTTTAATTTAATATAAACTACTTCTATTACACACATAAAACATATTAAAGTCATGCTTAACCCCTTCCAGGAAGCTCTTGAATGTGAATTAATAGTTTATTTGGTTGGTGCCGTGACCAGGATCATTATTCGGTATCGTTAAAATGTGACACAGCACACTAAAGGGATAGGTGCGCGGAGGCGAATAAACTCATCGTGAAAAGAAGCGTGATTCACACCATTTTGAAAGATAGCTCCGCAGCAGAGCAAAACCAACAACCAGAACAAAAAACCCCAACTGTCCCACTGCAGTGTTATAAACGAACTAAAAGTAGAACACTTTTAAAAAGTCCAATAACCGAATCATAAAATCTACGACACCGCGGGACGGCCAGCTTGTTCTGCGACAGGCGGAGTGCATCAGCCCCCGACGGCGCATCAGCAACCACGCGGACCAACGTTTGCGTTGCCCAAAAATAAATGACAGCGCGCACACACACACACAGCACGAAACACACGAGAACCACCCACTGGATGGAGATTAATCCGAAAGGCGAGAGAAAGACTAAGAGAATAGCCAGGGAGGCAAAAAGCAAGAAACAAACGATTGGCAGTTGTCGTCTAGAGGGGGAGGGCAAAAGCGAATGTCGCTCCGAGTGATGACTGCAGTCACACATTCGTGAGGGCGCACGCTACTTCCGCCGTCACACGTGGGCGTTGTGGTGAGACACAAATGTATGCGCCCCGGAACCCCTCGGCTTCATTTGATCCGGTTGCCTTGGCGTAGAGATGAACAATCTCTACGTGCAGGCAGAATCGTTTTTTCCGGAATGGAGAAGATCTCGATATTTTTAGGGATCATTTCACAGAAAAAGTGTCCACGAGTCCAGAGGATATACGCACCTACAAAAAAAAAACCCAAAGAAAGAAATGAACCGAAATTAGATATCTGCGTTGGGGTCAGCATTAATCACCTATTCGAGAGAGCGTGCGGACATAAATCAATGTCTTGCCTGAGCCGGCGGCAAACTGTTCGAACGGTGAAAAGATAACGCTCGGGAGGCAGTTTGTATCTTGGATATCTGGATGAGGGCGCGGAAGTCGATAATACTGCAGCAGAACGCAACAGAGAACGATCACAAGGGTGCGGCGACGGGTGTGAAGCCCCAACGCTAATGGAAATGATGAATGCGTTCGTGACACGCTTTAAGGGTGTCGAAGATAATTAGCACCCATTTTGTAGCTGGTTTTAATTGGACCGAGGAAAAGGGTCTACAATATTCAACAGGTATTTGGAATTTTAAGTTGATCTTGATTTTTGGAGGGACTAAACTATACAAAGCGTGTTAAAATGGTAATTTTGTTGTGCAAAGTGCATACATTTAGGCGAATTTTGGGTCGAAAATTTTGTAAGCAGAAGATTATAACAGCCAAACATCTTATGCAATTCAAATGGCAGCTAACGCCATGATATTATTCATAGCTTGTTTCGTTCGTTTTAAAAACATTAACATTTTAAAGCTACACTAGAGCACACACTTTACACCTCACCCTAACCGAGAAGCAAAAAAGAGTAAATCCAACATTCTTACTAAATCTAAAGTGCACCTAAAACTGGGAAGGATAACGAACACTGCGAGCGTGAAAGGCTACAGCCATGATTGCATTTATTTAAATGAGGTGCACCCATATTAGCTTGCAAACCATCGGCAAGGGTTCTTGGTTATGAATAATAAAACCTTCGCCTTGAAGCTCGCCGAACCCTGGTTCCGCATTATTGTTCTGTGGTATATCCCCTACACTACAGGTATACATAGACACATTCACGTCTCGTTGTATTTGATAGAGCGACCGAGAGTGGCCCTCTCGGAGACTGGGCGCAGATTTTACGTTTTTACGCCTTTTTTTTCCTTCCATCATTTTCATAACGTGAACTACACCACACAATTCACAGACAGGAAGCGAATGTAGAGGATGATGCTAGCGGGCGGCACACAGAAAACGTGTCTGCAATAGACTATTGACTAATTGTTGAGCTAGCAGCGCCGAGTAGAACGAAGCCACCAGAAGAGGTGCTGAGTTTGATGGGCCGTTCGGAGTCAGGCAACAGTACTAAAACGTCTGGCAGGGCCCGTCCGGCTGGGCTGTTGGATGCTTTCTCTTTCTAAGCATTTATGCAAATAAGATACTTGCGAGCGCTTTATGCGATGGTTGGTTGCTGCTACCATCCGAAAGGGTCCTTTTACAAAGGCCGCCAAGGAATGCAACTTCCGTATGGCCAGCGTCTCCCAGAAGTGTGTCCAGAAGAGGGCGGTCGTGAAAAATCATCTCCCATCATCATTCGCAAACTGCACTGCACACCATCAGTGCGGCATCACTGTGGAGGCGCACATCCATACAGCAAACACACTTCACCTTCATTGTGTGAAGCTCCTGAGCAGGGCTGAAGAAGCTCTCGCCGTTTCTAACCAACCACGGCCAGAAAGCTTAACCGCAGAAGACAACACACACACCCAAGCCAAGAGTGTTTGTAAGTTACGGAAGAAGAAAATAACAACAACAAAAAATCACCGCAAATAAAACAACGGTGACGACAACGGGTATGGAGAACAAGGGGGGGGAGCTTTACACAATCGTTTTACATACATAATCCCGAGTCTAATGCTTCTGCATAAATTGTGTTTTCCGTGCCGGGGTTTTGCGCCCTGGCGGTGAAGAAGGTTCGCGACTTTATGCACATTTGCCTACCTCCAACACCCCCCGGGGGTAGTTTCGTTGTATGTGACCTGACCGTGAAAACAGTATCCCCCCAAACTCCCGGATCCGGTACCACGCACAACACATACGCATACACACACACACACACACACACACACAGCATCACATTTCCCATTGGACGAAGAAAGCAATATATTTGCATCAACCTTTTCGAGTTCTGGCGGGATCATTTTAGATCCCCGGTTTTCCGGTTGCTGGTGCGCCTGATTTAAGCCTGTTTGCAGTGACAATATTGCAGGCAGAGCTTTTCTGCAGTGCGACTGCAATGTCGAAAGCTTATGAAATTGTGTCGTGGCTGTTGAGAAGCGTTTGGACATGCAACAAATAATTTGTCTTACATTTCAATATGACGAATGGATATGACGATCGAACAATGCTGTAGAGTAGAGTTTCTCAGTAATTAATATTGTGCACTTAATTAGGCAGACTCATAAGAAATGACTCATTACTGTATTCATTCATTTTCAACGCTTTAATTTGTCATTTTCAACAATATGAAATACGATACGAGTGTCTGATTTCGTTTCTGCATCCTTTATCTACTGTTTTGTGTTAACGTCACTTGAAATTTTCGAGTTCGAGTTGAGTAAAAGGGTCTAGTATTATTAGCTATTGAGTTCAAAAAAAGTGAGCAATTGTACCGATTTAATTTTAATGAACGAAAACTAACGGAGAACTCATGTATCATAATTCTCAGCCTCTGTCTGAGATGTCGACTATTTTATCTTATGATGTAGATACGTACAAATTAATTTACTTCATAATTTTTTCGGCTTCATCGCCACATCCCGCCGTTTTTGTAAACGCCAACTCGACGCCAGAAATCAGGTGGACACGATCTATACACGATTTGAAGGCTGCTTTCGACTCGGTTTCTCACGACATACTCCTCGCGAAGCTTGATAAGCTTGGAGTTTCTTACATGGCTGTGAGATAGATACGCTCCTACCTATCCCAACGCTCATGCCGTGTAAAGCTGAAGAATAATTTGTCTCGCAGTATTTCGTGCATCTCCGGTGTCCCACAGGGGAGTAATCTGGGACCGCTTCTATTCTCGCTGTATGTGACTGATGTGACAATTCTTTTGTCTAAATATGATGTTTTGCTGTTAGCTGATGACGTGAAACTATACGCAGCAGTGAAAGATGCACATGACTGCCGACGACTGCAACAAGCGTTGGATATCTTTAGTTCGTGGTGTCTTCCAAATGTTCTGTCCCTGTGTGTTGATAAATGTCGCGTAATTTCGTTCGCTAGAACCAGACATAACGTAATTTTTAATTACAAAATTGACAACCACACACTGGAACGCACCAGTTGCATTCGAGACCTGGGAATCCTGCTAGATAGCCGTCTTAGCTTTAGGCCTCATATCGAGTCGGTGATCACAAGAGCAAACCAAATGTTAGGCCTTATACGACGAATTGCAAAAGAATTTCATGACCCTTTGACGCTAAAAGCTCTCTATTGCTCCCTGTTGAGATCTGTCCTTGAATAAGCTAGTATAGCTAGGTCAAAGTAATCCTGTTAATGGTATGTGTGTGGCGTTTAATGATGTGTCTGAACTATTCGACTTTAATGTTTCCAAATCAGCGTTTGCGTATTTTTAGAAACTTAGATAACTTTAAGAAATTCATGTAGACTGATGTCCGATGAATAACGTTAATAAATTAAATTAAATAATTTATACTTGATTTGAAATATTAAATTGATCCTCTAGCGCTTTCGATTCATATCTTCCTCACGTTCATGAGTCATTTTGCGCTCATTTATTAGTTATATAGAACTCGCGTAAGCAGTCTATCATAAGCTCACACAGATCAGTGCGAAAAGGACACACACACACTCATCTCACTCAAGTCAGCTGCACTCTCCACAGCACTAGCATCGCAGTTCAATAGTCTCGAGCTTGGAGAGTAGTTTTAAAAACATACGAAACATTGAAAAGAGCTTGTAATCGTGCTTTTGCAACGGATAACAGCTTTGCATTTGATGAACAGTTGCAGTGCAGTTGTTAACCAAATATACTAAAAGTGCTTAACGTGGCATACAAAAACTCTCGACTCGAAGATATTAGTTTTTCGTCAGACTAGCTTATGGTCAATAAAACCTCTTTTTTTTGTTAATGCAAACTCATTCCAGTCCAGTTTCGACTAAAAGGTACATTCAACCGGCACTGCACTCCCATCAATTTTCTTCCAGATCCTTTGGGGATCATCTCGTTTCTCATGCGTTTAACCATGCGTCCCACCGCACACCAATCAATCCATCACATACACTCACACACAATGAAGGGACGGATAGCAACAAAAAACGAACCTTTATACTTTAGAGGATTTGATGTTTCGTCATGCTATTGTAGTTTTTTTTTACGGTGTTGTTTTTTTTTACATTCTGCCTCTCCACAAGTGAACAGAATACGCCATCCTTGTGGAGCCCGGCCAGTGGTAGTTGTCCGTGCTTGGTTATATCGTCCTTCTGAAAAGTACTTTTACACCCGAACGCTTCCAATGTCAGCCCCGTACCATTACCGTGTTACCACAAACCTTCAAAGTTTGAGCACCGAATTGTATTCTCATATTTCCGTTCCGTGCGAGGAACTGTGTGTGTGTGTGTTTTTTTTTGTTCGCTCAACACTATAACAATCGCAATGACGCTGATTTTTCCTCACAAATACAACAAAACGAGGTGGAATGTCCGGGGTCCAAACGCAGGGCAGTAGAAAAAAGCGAACTTACTCCCATTTCACTAACCATTAGTGATGAGAAAAACGGCTCCGAAGCCGGAGCCGGCTCCGACCGGTTCCAATAGTTTTCGGAACCGGTTCCGGAGCCGGCTCCGGAGCCGTTAGTTCGGAGCCGGCTCCGGAGCCGTTAGTTCGGAGCCGGCTCCGGAGCCGTTAGTTCGGAGCCGGCTCCGGAGCCGTTAGTTCGGAGCCGGCTCCGGA
>KZ061562.1:662905-675819 GCA_002091835.1 Anopheles maculatus
TGCGCGCCAGCGGGAATTACCTCTTCGGCGAGGCCCCGAGCAGCCGCTCCTTCCGCACCTAGGTTGGTCCGCCACTGCTCCGGCGTCGTTAGTCCGGAGCCGGCTCCGGAGCCGTGGGTGCGGAGCCGGCTCCGGGCTAAAACCGGAGCCGGTTCCGGAGCCGTTTAGTCGGAGCCGGCTCCGGAACCGTGGGTGCACTCCGGAGCGCACATCACTACTAACCATCCACTTTTTTTTGCTTTGTTCCGCTGGGAGGCTGGGTTGCGAAAAGGACTTGTCAATGGGGGGAAAAAATGGCAAATACAGAAGCATAAAATCATACTCCCTTACTCCGTCTTTTTCCTCTTTTCTCCCCTTCTATGATCTGGTTAAAGTCTGGAGAAAATTGGTGACACAATTCGAGCCAATGCCACGTATCTGTGAGCGCGCCGTGTTTTAGCCGTAGCCGAGTGTTACAAAGTTCAAGCCCAAAATGCCAATGGGCACACATAAAATGGAATGGTTGTATTACATTATGTTTTATATTATGTCAATATCCTCGTCGGTTGCCGGTGCTAGCGAATGGCCGACCTAAATTACATCTCCGCTCGGCTTTTTCCGGGTAGTTTCCTACGACTTTTCCACGAACTGTGTGTTTTACCGGGCCGAAAATGTGCACATATTTCGCGCTCGAATGAATCGAGGTTATGTCTCTTTTTTTTTTGCTGTACCGTTTTGGCCCGCGTTCCGGTAATCTGTTTTCGAATAGGAGAGGCTGAGTTTTTTTTT
Organism: Anopheles maculatus; assembly: GCA_002091835.1. Lineage (NCBI taxonomy): Eukaryota > Metazoa > Arthropoda > Insecta > Diptera > Culicidae > Anopheles > Anopheles maculatus. Next base: position 663,674 of record KZ061562.1, read on the forward strand.
TGTTCCGTTCTCGTCTTCCACGTCTGCAACAGTTACGCCACCGGTAATGGGATTTGTTTGACGATGTTCTATTCTTAATCCTTTAAAATGAAATTGATGTTATTCCTTGGGAACAAAAATCTCGACGGACGGTTTCCGGGCTCTGCCTTTGGGACAGGAGCACATACACCACACAGCAGGGATTAGGCGGTTGTTATTCGATCATTTCGAGGTAAATTATCTACTTCTGTGTAAAGCAAGACAGGAGCAGAAACTCCGTTTCACCCAACATGTTTTTGCATGTTTTTTCAGCTTAGTTTATTATTAATTTGATGATATTATATTGATCATATACGATAAAACTTTACACAGAATGTGTTCGTATTAATATTCAATTCACGAAAAACCGGTGAGACATCTCCCTGATAGATAAACATCAAATCTTAAAAGCTCGCTGACTGGTGACTAATAAAAAATGTTTCCAAACGGCACAGACATAGTTTTCTGTTTTCCTACCAAACATACTTATCTACCCCAGACACCTGAGCGTAGTGCGAGGCTTCTTGAGCCACTTGTTTTGTACACGGGCGATACCGAGAAACTGGGAAGAGGGTTGCAATTACCGTACCATACCGATGGGCAAACAAACAAACACCGGTGAGATGACAATATTTTGCCAACCCGAGGACGAACCCGGCAAACTCATCTTAAAACGCCAACGACACCACGCCTTCCCATCGTTGCTAGCAACAGGAGAAGAAAAAGCGGGACTCTACCTTCTTTACCTGCCGCTTTGGTTTCCCCTTTTCCGGAACTGGGTAGATACATCCCCCACCAAGGAAAGCCGATATGCCGATGTCACGAAGAAGCAGCAGAAGCAATCCAGACCAACAACCGTGAAATCTCTTCCTCTCATACACCGAACGCCACAACAACAACAATAACAACCGACAGCCAGCAGCTCGGAAGGAAGATAAATGAGTTTAGTATGTAAACAACGTGATTTCAACACACAGCTGAGTGCTTCTTATCTGCACCTCGAACAAACCGTGCCATACCATTGGAAATAGTTTTTGTCATCTCTGGCTTCGCCGGTCTCTGGCCATGTCTCATGGATTGGGAAAGTGGCTAAAAATAAATGTGCATCATAATATGCACCTTCAACAAGCACACACGAGATGGAAAGTGTGTACGGGTTGGCGGTACTGTTGGAGTAGGATGCACACACACACAGTCGTCAGTCTCTCCATGCGCTTTCTTTTGTTTAGAGCCGTTTAGATTTCGTCTTGCGAAGAAGTAATGCCGACGCAATAGATACGGCGGCTTGGGCAGACACAATGGATTTTCATCTGGCCATATCATGCACACAATTTAAAATATTCACAATGGAGCGAAACTGTCACAAGCGATTCTATATCATATCGTTCAGGCCCAGAACGTACATTCAATCTCTCTCTCTTTTGACAGTGTCAAGATTAAATAAAAGAAATCTGTATTGTAATAAAACTTGTATAAGTTGGACTTCCATAGGACTTGTCATGCTCGTTTCAGTTTTATGGACGATTCTGATACATTAATGTATACTACTAACAAGATTTACAGTGCGTGACATAACTATACGAATGCTAAAATGAGATATGTATACATTACTAGTTATCATAACAGTACTGCGTAATTATGCTAGGTGGCGTCGTGAAACCAACATGAATAGGAAAGAGGCTCTTATTTGGATGCTTATGATTGCTTATTTTCGTATACATACAATTGGATGTAGATGAGCAATGGAGTTACATATTTGGAAAAATATCAATTCAGCAATATAAGAAATAACTAATATGAAGTCGAGCCTTTACATTAAAAAAAAACATTTTGTATGGCACATCTCAGTAGCTGCATGTCAAGAATTTTGAGTTATTCATAAAAATAAGTTTTATTTGATGAATTTTTATGCTAGTTTACAATTTTCCGGCTAAATGTTGTTAATTTTTATATAGTTTTTAGTTTAGCTGTTTAGCATACAGTGGTAAAACCAAATTAAATGCACCGAAGAAATTGACAAAAGAATTATCAGTTATTCATTCTACGCATTACATATTTGTTTGAAAATATTTAGCAAAATCATCAATGTATTTCGTTTTCATGTTTTTAATTTCCATGTGTATTTGTATTTCGTTGTTACGCACTGTGCAACATTGCCTCAACCATTAAAAGTTTCTAAATATTTAATGCATAAGTATAGCTCGTCAAATACAGCTACAAAAAGTTAGTTTATCGTATTACAACTACTTGAGCTTTGTGCCACATACCGTGAACGCAAATAAAAAATTGATCGCATTCCTAACCAGCAGCTAGTTTGGCTATTGACCGTTGGCCAAACCATGCCACACCAACGAATCATTGCTACACGGTTTGGCTAGTGTAACAACGTTTTTCTTCCCATTCCTCTGTTTAGTAAATAATGTGATGTGCTTTAGCAGAACCATCGAAGAAAATAAATCATTTCATTCTACGTCGATGGCAGCAGTGATTTGCTTTTCCAGATAAGAAACCGAACGCACGAATCGTAACACCACCGCGCATACACACGTTCGTACATAGGAGAATAGGAAAACTCGAAAATGTTGACCAGTCACTTTTTCCCAGTGAAAACTAACATTAGCGAGACGGAAGCAAAGAGGAGAAACTGGACGAGAGAGTGTACGAAATGTAACGTAATCATTATTTGTGCCGTGCCAACGTGTGGAGTAGTAGGTACACGCAAAGGTCGCGCACGAAGAGGAATGAATGTGGGTCGTGCGGTTCTTGAAATGATTTGAAGGCACTTCATACAACAATCCCGGGGTGTGCTATGGAAGACGAAATCCACTCTCTCACACACACACACAAACACACGCACGCACATGGGCGGGGTGGGCTTAAGTCAAAAAACATTAGGACAGGACGTCCTCCAACAATTTTCCCCAAGGTCAGAGAACCTGAAGTGCTCGAATAAGTAGTTCGGTGGTTGAATCGTCAAAAAGCCTCCTTCTACGTGTGCCAACCAACACACGGCTTCCACTCTCTGTTTTGATGCTCGGGTCCATTTCTAATGGGAAATAATGTTGGGCTTAGGGGTGCGGGCTTTGGTTTATGTGTTTTCCGACCTTATAATGAAGCAGGATTAAATCAGACGAATGCGTGTACTAGTATTGATTTTTCCGCTCGCAAAGCGGCGCTTAGTGGTGACACAAAACTGGTGGAGTTCAAAGTACGAACTCTAACCAATTGTTTGGAAATAGGTTTTAACTATTTAAAAACAAAGCTAATTGACCGAAAAAAGCTTAAAACTTGAAACTGTTTAAACAAACGCGTTGTGTTAGGAACATTAAAGTTTACTCAGCCGGAAAAACGACAAGAGCAAAGCGGGCGGTTTTGTAGTATTTTCAAAAATAACAAAATGGCACGTATTTGTTTCTGCATTCTTCTTTGTTGCCATAATTTTTGTGCAACCCAGTTACCGGAAACATCACGAATTTATTCACACAAACTGGCAATAGGTAAAACAAAAATGCCTCACATACACCTCCAACCCACAGTGACTAAGGTGGTTAGAAGCACATTTTGTCTCAAGCACTTTGAATGTGCGAATCTGTACCGAATTCTGGGACAGTGTGCTCAACTTTTCTGCAGTATCATCACCCGGGGGTATTCCGGTTTCAGTTTATTTCAATTTAGGTTTGTCTATTCTGGTGGTTCGTGTTCCGTGTTGTAGTACGTATCCCGTATCCTTGCTATCCTCCCTTTGCCGGTGGCACCACTCTACCAATGGTCACGTTTTTATCGATTTGACAGAAAGTACGGTAAAATTATGTGCAACACACACCGAAATATACGGCGAAGACGCATCATGATAGCACACGAACTTCCTACACACGTACGTGTACGCTTTCGAGAGTAAAAGTAGGGATAATTTGAATAATAAACGAAAAGGATACAAAGTTGCGAAATAATGGTACATATAAAGGAGGAAAGTCTGTACTGCTGCTGTTATTATGATGGTAGGTAGCTTGGTAGAACACATGCAATAGTAAGTGTAAGCGTAAGGATATACTTTAATTTTGATTTTTATCTGGATAGAGTGCGTAGCATAAATTGCGAATATTGTGGAAGTTGTAGAATAAAACAAATGTTGATTAAATAGAAACAACTGAGGTTCTATTTAGCTGAAAATCTATGGAAGTATGTCTTTTTCAAACTGGGAACAGATGAAAATGATGTTTCTTTTTCCTCATTGACTCTACAACCTCGATCGAGATTCGATATCTGTATGAATAGATGTTAATAGAATGCAAAAAGTTTAATGACAAAATAATCTCAACAGCTAAAGTAAAAAAAAAATTAATAACCTTTGCCGTAGCTAATCAAAATCATAGCAATTTGACGTCTATTATTATAGCCGATTAAATCCACAAACAAATTCGGTTCCGAAGTCGAAAATTAACACACCGAAATTGATCCTACGTGACCTTTATCGATAAGCGCGATAACAACATTTTACAGACACCTTCCATAGCTGCCATGGTAAGGCATTTGCCACAGGAAGACTAAAATTCATTCCCAATCGAGCTGGATAAGGCACACAAAAACCTCCTGGAAATAATTATCATCTCATCCGGTAGCAAATCCTCCTCCCACTTTCACGTCGCATACGTGACCGTCGGTTCCGCTGCAGATGAACCCCGAAAACCGTAAAGGGAAGACCCGTTCGTCGGTACCGAACACGCAAAACGATCGAGAGAGCAAAGAAAATTGGCTCCCGCTCTAGTCGGGTCGGAGATATGTGTGTGATGGAGTGTAACTGCCAATTACAGGTGCTTTTCAATGCCCGCGTTTCCGATACGATATGCCCGTCCGTGTTAGCCCGTAAGCGCAAGCGGACTAAATCGAATTATATTTCGATTCAATTACTACACTACTCGCTTCGCGCAACCGTACGTATGGCCCGCACAAAAGAACTCAACGGCAGCATGAGAGAAAATGGGAAAACGAGTCAAAAAACCCGGCACCCTGCAGGATATCTCTTCTTGCCGCGATGTATACTGAACGTTTGGTCCAATGATCCGGTCCCGTAGCGTGACCGAAAAACGGAGCGGCACATCTACGCACCACCATTTTGTAATCGGTACGGCTCATGGACAACGCACAAGAACACATCCGAATTGAGCCAGAGGAAGCGATAAGAACAGTGAACTTGATTGGCGAGCTTGTTCGCTCGTCAACTGCTGCTGTTGCTGACGGACCGGACGACCCTTTCGGATGGGACACACCAAAGGATTCGCCTGCCAGTCGACATCATGCGCTATTAAAAACAATTACACGCCAAAGGGTGAGCCGAAAATTAAATTAAATGAACAGAAATTAAAAACACGAGAGAGCTTGGAGCTTCCATGGCACGAGACAGCGCTGGTTCCTCCCGGAGGTTTGTTGTTTTCTTTTTCTCGTCTTTGTTGTACTGCATAATAAAAGCGCGAAATTCATCCTACGATCGAGAACCACCTTTTTGTTCGGAGCAACGCGCTAAATCTAAAGTGTCCCTTTTTTGTTGCGATACACCCGGGCGCGTTTTATCTCGCTGAGTACTGTAGAGGGATGTTGCTTTTTTGTGTGTGTGTGTGTGTGTGTTGGTCCTGTGTGTTTCACCGAGGACAATCCTTTGAGAATCGCTACCGTGCGGTGGTGGCATGCGTTTGTACCGGATACGGGTACCGGGTCACAAAATTACCAACCATAACTCTCGGTCCGTTGCGTTTGTGTACGCCGCCGTTTTCCACACGCTTTGCGTGATCCTTTCCGCGCAAAGCGGGGTTCGTTTGTGTGTCATTCGTTCGTGGAACCGGTTGGTATATGTTTCTTACCTGTGCGTGAAAAAGGATGAAAAAGAGCGTGATAAAAGAGAATCGTTATTAATTGACGTTTAATTGAAATTTACATTCCGATTGCTACGCAAAAATAATACACTTTCGCTTCTTTCTGGTGGTGATGGAGGCGCAGAAAGGCCGCAGGACGGTGGACGCAAAAAAGGGGATGTAAACTAATTTCCCATTATGTTCGTACGTTTTGAATTGGTTTAGCAGTAAAGCTAGCATGCCACACCCGGCAAGGGCGAATAGAAAAACCGCACAACGAGCTCGTTTGTTACTATGTTTCTGTGTTTCAAAGGAGGTATTAACCGTGCAATGTTTTCCATTTTCAATGTTAATTTGCACCGCTGAAAGGATATTAAAACGATTGTTATGTTTGCTGTGCGGAACGGATTTCAATGAATATTTCTATCGTAATCCAGATATTGTAAACAACTCGTTTCAAAAGCGTTGATAGAGAACCCCTTTAAGTTTGAAGAGGATGTATGTACGTCGGACACAGCATAACTCCACAGTTGCAGCAGCAATTTTGAATACATTAAATAGAAAACTGCAACGTATCCGTAGGTAACATTATTGATCTACCATATTTGCGATTAAAGGATATCAGGAAATACCCCGATGCCCTACATACCATGCGAAAAGAACACCACACAACCATACTATGGCAGAGCGAGGGAGAAAGAGTGAGTGTTCTGAATGACGGGATGCACATGACAGCTTTAGTTGGATCGAGATATGTTGAGCAAACAGAATCACTTGCCAACCTTTAGTTACCAAACTGGTTCATCTTAAGGATAGGTCGGATACAGGAAGGACACAACGGTGTCCTGAGGTTGTTAGCAGCACAATATTCCTTGTTAGGGTAGCTCAAACAGGTAGCGCTTCCCCAACAATGATCACCGTTTCCCGGAGCAACATTTCAATAATGGGTTCTCTTTTCTCCTGCCGAAGTCACCCCAGTAGGTGTGACGTTTCACCTGAAGAAAATATCTCTTCGAGCCCACAACACCGCACACGCTCGCATACTGTTTATTTATTTTAATTGCAATCCTTACATCACACCCAACACAAATGGGTATGGCAGTAGTCGTCTAAGTAAGCCCTTCCTTTAGTAACCCGGGGCATATAGCGAAGTAAAAGGAAATAACTTGGCGACTAGAGTCGCCATGGTGTCTAGCTTAATGAAGTGGTAAACAGCTGCAGCCGAGCAGCAAATGATGCAACACAACGCATCCATCTTCCACCTAATTGAAGGAGCGAGATTAAGGCGACTTGGAGCAGACTTAGATGTAAAGGCGTGAGTGTGTATGTGTGTTGCCGATGTGTGGCGGAAGAAAATTGCAGACCACAATATGGCGGCAGAACGTTGGCAGAGAAAAGTGGAGATTGGGTAGCCGCAGTATACTGTACAAGGGCTTGGGAAACTGGGTGACTTTTATTTGATTAGATTACGTCTACGAGCTATAACTTATGAAAAATGAAAGCCTCATTCTAACGCATGAATAGTAGAAGATGAAGAACAAATCTAATCAAACAATTCTATGATAAGTACGTAAGAGAAACTATAATAAAACTGGAATGCAAAAAAAAAGAATAAAAAATAAACGAAAAACAGACAAAGAAATCAAAATACATACATAAAACTGGTACAAAAATTTGAAATTTGAAAAAAATAGAAAAGTTAGCATCTTATATCAAACAAATATCATAAAAAACTAGATTAGAATAGAGTGAAACAGAACAACAGACACAAGCTGGACAAGATATATTGTAATCTAATGCATTTGATTCTAAAATCAATAAAAGAATAAACCATTGCATATGAGATTTAGACACAAAATTAATTGTTCATGAGAGGGTCCAAATATACAATTCAAAAAACAACAAAAATTAATAAAATTAACAAAAATTTACATAAAATATACATCTTTATTACACTCATATGAATCAATATTGTGCCTTTTACTTTCAAATTACCATAGCATGATTAGTAAGACTTAAATATCAACACGCTCGTCAAGACGTCCCGAATATGACACCAAACAATCCCGTTTAAACACAGCATTACTAGCAAATTAAATGTATGTATAAAACTAATTTAAAATCCTCCATGTGTTCTACCTACAACTTTTAGCCGTATTGCTTCTTAATTGCTCAACATAAATAGCACGGTAGCTCATTATCCTTATACCGCTGCTATTATCGACACATTTGCGAAAACATTCCCAAAACAACGTTTCAACAGCAACCAACAAAACAAGAACGAACCCTACCACCATTCGTTAGTGTGTTTCCATGTTAGCCCGTGTGGGTTGAAACCATCAAATGCGCAGCAAAACGAAACATATGTGAATTTCGCTATTTCCGGTAAAATACTCTCGCTGAAACCAAAAATATCCCGGTGCGAAGCCACCGTCATTATCACCGGGGTGTCCGCCATGCTACCACCCCAATCCGGCGAAATGATTGGAGGATTGGGGGGTAGCTACATGGAGTTCATTTTCGCTCGTTTTTGTACAACACACACACAGTTTAGTATATTGCTTAACCAATAAACACTTTGCCAAACCGAACTTCACCCCGATTCAATATGGTGTAGAATTGCTGGTGGAAAAACACAAAACCAGGTAAGAGTGAGTGTGGTTGATGGCTGCTGCTGCTGCTGCTATTGTCGGTTGGAAAAAGGGTCGTTGCGGGGGTGGGAAAAAGGGAGGCGAACGGCGGGAGGCTTAAATCGCCGGCATTTGAAAGGACTGAAAGGATTCAGTCGGTTTCAATGGGAAGCAGCACAACAAACTGGGATCCAAATCATTAGGATTAGGTCATGAGCGGCTCATCATCCTGCCCTGGCCCGGGTGCTTTCCACGTTTTTCTTCTTTTTTGCCCTTTCTCACTTGCTATCGAAATGTTTGATGAAACCCAGTGAAGGGCTTGAGTTCTCTTCGTCCCTTTCCCCCCCATGTTTTCCCCTCCATCTATAAACTCTTCTATTAAAGGTGATTTTGAGTGAAAGAGAACAAAAAATCGCAATCGATGGGGAGTGGGTGGTAAACGTCTGCTGCTCCTCATTCTACCCCGAGATACACCGATTATTGTGCCGCTATCGCAAACAAAAATAGCACCGGCACACTGGAGCAGGAGCGCACCCCGACACAAGCTGGACCCTTTTGAAAGGAAAATAGATGATTTTCCCAGCGCTTTTCCACAAGGAGTGTGAGAGAGAGAGAGTGCGAAAGCGAGCGCGTGTATGGCGAATTGTGTTGTGGCACATTCGTATGGAAATGTAGGCACACAGCAATAAAGCAATTTTCCAACCATTCAACCTTTTGGGCTTGGTTGCGTTTGCAGAAAAAGAAATATCGCCCAGGTTCATCAAACGTCGTCGTCGGTGCTTGATGATGATGAGGAGGACGGCGGGCGATGCCAGGCGGTTTCCTTGGACCTTACGTCACAAACTTTCAGGTTTTGTTGCTGAAGATGGATTACCAGACGGTGATGTGCCTTCCCGAAACGGGGTACCACCACAAAGCGGTTTATTATTGAAAGAATGTGCGTTCTTCTCGCGAGATATTTTTCGAACGTGGGCTTTTCCAATGATCCCGTTGACGTGGATGTGTTTTTAGCTTTAAGCATTTTTTTCCAACCCAAAAAAAAAAAACGACGGTGGAAAGGTTCGGGGTGGTACAATTTGTATGCCAAATTGTGCTACAAATGCCAAGTTCGTGAAGGTGAAATATATGCAAATCAACATACTGGCGAAAAAATGGAAACGAACATCCATACATTGTGATTAGATTGGTAAAATAAACATGCCACATTTTTTTATTTTGTTGATTTCTTATTTAATTGGTTGACGTCGTGCTTGGGAAGCGCATTCCAACTCGTTCTATATTGCTGTACACAAGGTACACAACCTTTAACGTACCAAAATGTTCATACCGAAGTCTCAGAAAAGTCTGGAAAACATTCAATCGCTCCACGTCAACCGGTGTAACACGCTCGCCTTTACTCAGTCAATCAACGCTTTATGGCTTCGGGAAAAATGCTCATTTTGAATGCTGCGTTTGCCCCGCACGCCATATCATGAATTAATAAAGAATCTTGTGATCAGCGCTAACGACCAACGATTGAAACCATATATACACAGACACACGAGCGCGACGACTACCTCAAGAAACTCTCACGTGTCAAGCGTGCTGTGCCAAGTGATGTTCTCCAGATCCACTACTCCGTTTTGTGGCGACGGAGGAAACTTGTGCGAACAAATAAAATCCATTTGGGAAAGATCGATGACAATGCGGGAAAAGAAGTCGTTAGAATCTAGTGAAGCAGAGCAGCAGCATGTGTGTATCTCGCAACTCAAACAAGATACCGGCTGTGAGGCGTGTTTATGTTTTGTTCTTCTTTTACGCGCGCGCCTTAACGTTCAATCGCAAGAAGCGAGGAAAATTATTTACAACTCATCTCCTGCAAGACGCTCTAGCGCTGTGTCTTCGTGCGGTGGAAAACAGTAGAAAGCAGAGCAGATTTGCTTCGTTCCTTCAATCACACGGTTGACACCTTTCAATAAATGCGCATCAAACGATCAATCACCGATTGGTGGATGGTGAAGATAATTGAATGGAGGCGAACGAAGGCAAGCGAAATTATTCCTCACAGGGATTTCCAATAAAAATCAAGCGCAATGTTTAAAAGCAATCTAGTATCGTTTGCTATTGTAGAAAGATGCTCATGAAACGAATTTTATTTAAAGATCTAAGAAATTTAAAGATCTGGTTGGGGCGGCCCGGTGGTGTATACGATAACGGCGCCGGTCTTCACACGGCAGGACCGGGGTTCGAATCCCGACGGACCGCCTCCCCGTACGCAGGACTGACTATTCAGCTACGGATAAAACTAAGTCATAGAGAGCTAGCAATAGCAGGCCAAGACTCCACGAGGTTGTAGTGCCAAGGAAGAAGAAGAAGAAGATCTAAGGAAGATTTAAAGAAGGAGACTTAAGTTTCGTAGCTACTGTGAATAGGAAAAATATATCTTCGACTGTATCTTCATTTTGCGGTAGATACTCCAGTAATGGCGAGACTTTAAGATCGCCACGAACTGCCTGCTGTTTATCGAGTTCAAGGTAATGTATGCTACTATAGCAGGGACAAAGCTATGATACGTCATTCAGCAGTAAGGATTCCTTGAGAAACCGATATCGGTGTTGAGGGTAACACTAAACAGAGTTCAACGATAACATGGGAAGCGTGTCTAAAAGTTTGCTGATACCGTTCAAATTTCTTACTGAACTGACCTTCTGGAAGGTGTCAAGTCTCAGCCTTCGATATTGGAAAAACAATGTTCACCCAATCTCTCCAATTCTTTGATTTGGCGGATAACATCGACATCATCAGACGACGTCTGCGATGCTGAAGGTACACACGCTACTGGAACTCTAGTATCTTATGCTTGGATTGAGGGTCAATGCGAAAAACAAACAGGGGACAACGATCTCTAGGTGATATAGGATTTCTGCTGTCTAGCTAATCAGCAAAATCCGAAGGCTTATTGTTATGGGAAAACGTCTCATTGTGGGTTCCATAATCCTTCTGTGATCCAGAATGCTCCAGCAACTCCAAAAATCCAGGGAGGTCCTATAGCCCTATATAGGGTTAAATTCTGCACTGGCCAGAGCACCACATTTGCCCACATTTTCGCCATTTTTGGCAGCGCCCCTCCAAGACAAGCTGGGCGAGGCCCAGACAAAGGTTTGCGACCCTGAACTAAAGTATTGCCGACTTGGGCAGGACAAGAAGAATTACAACATGAAGCTTATTACACATCACTTGCGCAACATTCCAAAAAACACCTGCAAACCCCAAAAAGAACAAACCTAACCATCCCTTCTAGCATATTGTTTTTAAATCCCCACCGCAGTTCATCCTTCACGCCAGACAGCAAAGAAAATGTGCCCGACGCCCGGCCCGAGGATCATTAAGGGCGAATAAAAATGATGATAGCAATCCTTTCCGCACTGCAGACAACTTGGACACAAAACTCATTAATCAACAGTGCTGTGCGCGTGTTTGGGAGCCGCTACACTTTTTTTCCACGAAGCAGCAGCGTACCTATCGCGCTCGTCCCACACACCGAATCGAATGAAATCATTCATACGTGCGCCTGAACAGACGGGAACAACTCTTTCGCTGCACACAATTTTCCGAAGCTCGTCCGAAGGAAACGAGAAACTTTTCGGTAGTGATTAGAGGAAGAAAAAAAAAA
>KZ061562.1:675925-690188 GCA_002091835.1 Anopheles maculatus
CCGAGGATCATTAAGGGCGAATAAAAATGATGATAGCAATCCTTTCCGCACTGCAGACAACTTGGACACAAAACTCATTAATCAACAGTGCTGTGCGCGTGTTTGGGAGCCGCTACACTTTTTTTCCACGAAGCAGCAGCGTACCTATCGCGCTCGTCCCACACACCGAATCGAATGAAATCATTCATACGTGCGCCTGAACAGACGGGAACAACTCTTTCGCTGCACACAATTTTCCGAAGCTCGTCCGAAGGAAACGAGAAACTTTTCGGTAGTGATTAGAGGAAGAAAAAAAAAAAGAACGGAAGGACTCCATCCGAAGCAAACACGATTCGGTTGAGCGCGGAAAAAGGAGGTGCGTGCAGACAACAAACCCGGCTAGCAAGCAGCAGACAGTGCGCCACAACGTCGTGTGCTATTCCTTTTTTTTCACGGTTCACAATCACTTCAATTTCCGAGTGCTTGAGAAAAGATTTTTTGTTTTGTTTTCCTTCTTTCCTTGTGTTTGGAAATATCGTTCTCTCACGGAGCAAAGTCTGGACGTTTCCGGACGGGCCAATACAGCATGGCTGGGAAACATTTTTAGTTTTTCACCCACAAGTTAAAAGTAGATTCAAATTTTCGGAATGAACTGCAGGATAACATTTTCCAGACGAACGAAAAGAATAAAATAAATAGAAATAAAATACCGAGACACCCTTGGAGCGGAAGGAACATAAATCAACACATTCTAAAATCCAACAGGCGCATCTGAAAAACAGAGGGTGCGCGATAACTGTTTGTTACCAAATGTGCCCGAGGAAAGCACAATGAAAAGCCCCGATATAATAAACATACGCGAGTCCATTTATCCAATGGTGGAGATGGTGGAGAATAAACTTCTTGTATTAAAAAAAGGGCAGCAGGAAAATGAGAAAACCCGACAGATAAAACAACTGCCCACCGTGAGTTCTTCCCGTACGCTCGAGCGATTGTTTAACATTCAAAACCTATCCATTTTTACGCTCGTGGGTCTCCTCGAAAGCTACTGGAGCTCACCGGCCGTACCTGATGAAGTCGTATTTTTCCGATGCAAAACTTTTCGAATGAAGCCTTTCAGAGTAAAAAAAAAAAACACACGCGATGAATATGAAGGAACTGCTGGCTGGATTTGAAGTTCGAGTGCAGCAAAACCCTATCCAACAACACATATCCGGGTAAAGCGGCACACAATCCTACAACAAAACTTCTTCTTCCGGCACATCGGTTACGGAGCTGTTGAAAAAGAAGCCTTGTCGATGCCGAATGAAATAATGGTGCCATCAGTTGTTCCTGTTGCTGCGGTTAAAGTTTCTCCACCAGTTTTTTCCATGTTTGTTTTTTTTTGTCGAATGCACCCAACAAACTATGATGCTTTGCCATGCGGAGTGAAAATTATAGTGCCCTGTGCAGACGGCCACATCACTCGGGCGGATGATTATGATGATAGTTTAGCGAAAATTCCAAGTAAATTTTATGCAAAACGATTAAAACCGAAAGCGTATCCGTCACCATCTGGCATTGCCGAAGGAACAGAAACACTCAGGCTTATTTTCGCTTTCGAACGGAAAACTCTCTAACAGAGCTTGTCAAACTAATCCAAAAAGACATCGGTATCAATAACTAAAAGAGGCGAATGAGGTCTGTAAGACCCAAAGCCTCTATAAATAAACAAAAAAACAAGGTATCGATAACTGTTGAACCTTTTTTCCGTGATAGTAGGATGTCGAATAATATGTGAATTTAAAAACAATTATGCTTACTAAACAATTATTTTGCTTTGAGTATGGCAATACAAACATTTGAGTAAAAGCCCTCGTCAAGCTCTCTGTGCTCTCAGAAACGGACATTCAACCGAGATGCTCATATTTCCGTAATCTGCAATTTTAGAGAGTTTTTCTCTAACACTCGGATTCCACAATAGGCGGCATCGGAACGCATGTGAGTACACCAGGAACTCTAACGAAAATGAAGCCTTCCACCTTGTGGTAAAGTTTTCGTGCACAAAATTGGTACTAGTTCCATCATGCTTTCTATCTGTTTTCCCAACTAAAAGAAGACCAAAAAAACACAGAATTCCGGTTCGTTTCTCAAGCCAGTGAACAAGGAAAACAATATTCCTTTACCGAAGTACCGACCGCAAATTCTTCGCAACTTTGTTTCGCAAGAGAAAGAATATATAATTACCACGCTCGACAAGTACGTATCGACACACACACGCAACCATGCCGTAAAGTACAGCGCATACAGTGGAATCCTTTTCCGACTCGGCGTTTTCATCGCTTCTATAATTTATAACTTCCTTTTTTTGCGTTCCACCGTTTCTGTTTTTTTTGCAAAAGCCAGCCACACAGTTCGCTCACAACACAACTTTTCGATTTTCAGCCACCAGAGACCAAGCTCATCCTGCGACTACCACGACTGACGAATGAGGATAAATTACGGCTGGTTACGGCCTGCCTCCCGATGGAAATCGCGATTCTAAGCGATATGATTGCGCGATGGTGTTGTTCAGCCGGTTTTGAAGAAATACAAATGCAGCGCACACTTGACTGAGATAATAAAGACACCAACCAACCAAGTCGGCAAAGTCCAAGAGCAATGTTATCGTCTACTTTCAACCGCTTTTCCTTTAACCGGTGCGCTCGCGATACGACAAACAAGAAGCGGATAAAGTGAGGAAAGTTAATTTGAAAAGTTTTTAACTGTACAGAGAGCGAGAGAGTGAGAGGAAAAATTAGAGAAGGAAGAAAAAAACAGGAAAAGTATTCGAAGTTTCAGCTTCACTAGAGAGTGCGCTAGGACTTTCCTGCAAGCAGCATCTAGGATTGCGAGTGTTGAAATGGGGAAAAATAAGAATTAAAAATTCCTTTCCCGCAGCAGAGAGCTGTTGTAATCCTTTCGGGGGGGTGATGCTGATGCCGGGCGAGTTGGACGAGACGAGTTCGAACTAACTGGAAAGATACACAATCGGTATTGGAAAAGCTTTACCGTAGCGTTTGTGTGTTTAATTAGGAAAAGCAAACGTTAACCATTGAACTACAGTAAACCTCCGGCGGAAAGAAAGTTCATCAATCATTGCTGATCATGCTAATCAGGTTCGGTCGCATTGCCGACTCTAATGGTAGATAGTAGATTGTGGTAATACTCCATTGTTAAAAATGTACTTTTATAATCATTATTTATAATATCTTCTTACAGAAATAGTTAAACTTAATCTATTAATTTTTGGCTTACTAGACTTATTGATATCGCATAGTCCGCGCTATGGGGAAACGGCCCAGATGAGACTTGAACCCCGGTCCTGTCGTGTGAAGACCGGTGTCGCTGTCGCATCTACCACCGGGCCGCCCCTAAATTTAATTTCTAATATATTTTATTAACCTTAACATACCGCATACCAACAAAATGTATTCCCTTACTTTGACGTATTAATCACGGAAAGTAAATGTTCAATCCTTTGCAAAAAGAAAAAAGATTATCTTTTAAAGCGATCGATAAGGTGAAGCCAGTTACCCTGTAGGTATTTAAATTCTTCACCAACAGTGAGAGTAACCCCGGTCCCGAAAATGAAAGGGAAGTCATGAAAACCGTTTATTAAACCGCACAAAACTCCAGAGCTTTGAAGGGCAATAAATTTAATTTGCAACCATGTAAAACCTTAAACTCGACCTTTCCTGGCAGCCAGTGGATTGATATAAATTCTTTTATGGATCCTCTCCGGTAAAAAAAAACGCCAAAAAACCACAAAACAGGGGAAGAGTTTCGACAGCATAAAAGATATTGCTGTTTTGCTTACCCTGTCTCTCGATCCCTCTTTCTCCAGTGAACATTCCAGTGACGCAAGAGACAGTAGTAGTCACCACCAACCAAGCGCATTGCACCACTCAGTTTATGGTGTATAGGGGAAAATATAAACATAACCCTGATGAAAAGCAAAACGAGCGAGAATGATTCACTTTTGTACAATCATATTTAAATTGGGATGTAGAATTTGGGTGGCGTGGAGTTATAAATAAATGTATCATAAAAATCTTGCCGTACGAACCATCGCGTGAAAGAGAAGTGGTTAAAAGAGCAGGAAAAAGAACATGATAAAAAAACGGCTAGAGCTCATGCTGTATGTTTTTTTTCCTACGAAGAAATGTCCACCTCGTAAAATGAAAACAATCTATCACACACAGTCGCACCGTCGCTATCCGTGTGCCCCATGTAAATCAGATCTGAGTCTGCGAACGATTTTAATCGACTGCTCTATAGGTCGTATGACTAACCAACGTACACTGCCCTGCATGACCGACAGAACGGAACGGGGAGCACACATAGTGCAGGTGGTGGGCAGAGATGGCAATAAAACATTACTGCATGAAACCGTTTTGCACGTACGTCATACGGTGAAGGTGACGAGTGCTAAAAATAGGACCACTGCTTCCTGCGGATGTTGCAATCCGAAGTGCCAAGGGTGAGCCAGAGACGACATATTCAGTGTCAACGCAGGTCAACACACAACAGCGAAAAAATGGAAAGCACAAACCAGTTATAAGAGTAGATAGGAATTCACTTCGGTCGAGTTGATTGAGTTGGACGGAAAAATGCAATCATCGGGCAGAGAATTTTGGGCGAAGGTATGGCGAAGGTTCTGCGTTGAAGTTCAACCTGGTTCGCACGGTTGCCAGGACATTATTGGGCGGGATAGCGCTCGAGTCGGGGGCGTCCCGGTGGTAGTTGCGACAACGGCGCCGGTCTTCACACAGCAGGACCGGGGTTCAAGTCTCATCTGGCCCGTTCCCCCATAGTGAGGACTGACTATCCAACTATGCGGTAACAATAAGTCTAGTAAGCCAAAAACTGGCAGTCAAGACCTAAAAGGTCGTTAGGCCAAGAATAAAAAAAGCGCTCGAGTCGAGGGAAAATGTATCCCACAACTTTACCAAGGTTGTTTCTGCGAGAAGAAGGTTAATGAAAATAGCCATTTCGAACGTACCATCCATTTTGTTTCGCTTGCTATTAAAAGTTCGGATTCGCATACACCAAAACTTCTTCAAGCTGCATTCGGAGGTCCTTAAGAAGAGCTTTTGAAGTTTCGCTGGACGCAAACGGACGAACGTTATTATTGGTACCGTAACATTAGAGACTCTAAGGGTAAAACTATAATCGAATTCGATTGGAAAAGCAAACGCAAAAACCCTAAGTTCGGATATTGGACACTGGACTAAAAGCTGGAACTGGAGTTTTTGGGATCGTTGAATGGGAAATACGTGAGAGAATGCTAGACTTTTACGAAGGATTCATTCGAATAATCAAATGCGACAGATTGGGGGAACATTCCTTTCTTAAAAGGGGTTTGAATGGGAAACAATGCATGGGTATGGTAAGACGGGAGAACTTTACATGTTCAATTTTAAACCGCATTCGATGTTTGTTGCTGTACATAATAAAAGGAATATTTTCCTATATTCGATGCTTAAAACTCGACATGTTCAGAGTATGATGCTCTTGAAACGAGAGAAAGAGAAACTTCTTCTTATACTTCTCGTTGTGAAGGATCTGCTGACCATATAATTAATTGCTAACAAGCTTGTATATATCATGCAACCGAAAGTTAAATGCTGGCCCTTAAGACCTTTACAGTAATCCTTGAACGGTCCCAGATATAGAATTGAATACCCGATCTTGTAGTTTGAAAGTCCATATCCGCTATCACTATTCTATTGGACTATGATGATCTAAGAGATGTATAAAGAATAGCTAACCTTTAACCGTTTCGGGAACGTTCCTAATGCTACGTGACTCCTACACTCAGTTCTACTTATCAATTTACTCAGTTAACTTGTCAATAAGAATGCATAAGATGAATAGCTAATACAAAGTTTTTAAATTTCTTAATCGAGAGCATGAATTCCCGAAGAAGTATCATTAATTTTTTATCTAAAATTTGCATTTTCTTTACATTTTCCATGATAATAAATTGATTTTGAACACGCCAATCTTTATGGACTTATAATCGTAGGAAAATAGATAAGTTATACTTAATTTGATTTATTTACGTTATTCATCGCACATCAGTCTACATGAATTTCTTAAAGTTATCTAAGTTTCTAAAAATACGCAAACGCTGACTTGGAAACATTAAAGTCGAATAGTTCAGACACATAATTCAACGCCACACACATACCATTAACAGGATTACTTTGACCGAAGTTTGTTCGATAACGCAAAACATGTAGTAGTTGTCGAGGTCTAAGGGTTCTTGCCGGTGTCGAAAATGGTAACAAACTTAAGACTTTTGGAGCGTCGATCGAGTTGTCAAGAAGGCCGGCTACAAAAAGAGATTGGGCGAACAGATAATGGTTGTGATCACCGACTCGATTTGAGGCCTAAAGCTAAGACGGCTATCAAGCAGGATTCCCAGGTCTCGAATGCTACTTAAACCAAATATTTATTTATTGTTTTAAAATTAATAAAAATTGTAAAAAGACCTACTCCAATTAAGCCCTTGCTTTATTTGAAGTAAGCATCAAAACAGCTCCTGGTTCAATCGAATAAACAACCACGGCTACATCATTACGTTCTTTTCCCACAAGAAAAGTTTGCTTTAAAAATGTATTATCAGTGTGGTAGCGAAAAACACATAAGCCAGAAAAACAACACAATTATAGGACACGGAGGAAAAATGTGTTGCCTGTTTTATTTTTTTTCATGTCATAACTAGAAAATGTTTCCTCTTCAGATTCCCACAAAGGGCAGCTAAAGTTTCATTACTCGAGAGCTGCGGTAGAGAGGGTGGGTTGTGTTTTTATTTCCGATGCCTCCACCCACCCACCCAAATGCTCATTAAAAAGTCTGCTAGCACCTAGGGAACAAATAGCGCACAATGGCCACCATATTTCCAGCACCAATGGTTCTGCTGCTGCTACTGCAGTCGGAATTTCATCACCCCAAAACACACACACCAAAACGAGCAGAAAACAAATAGGAACCGAAGAAGGAAATTATCCTTCTTTTCATCCAGACCATTTCCGCTTTTCGAACAGAAGCTTTCGCGCTCGCTGCTTGCCCTTCCTTGACGCTTCCCCCTAAAGTACCTTTTTATGTCATCTGCCACCGTGACCGCCCAATTGGGATCCCTCCGCAGATGAGGAGTGAAAATCTGTCCCGCTTTGTCTGGCGTACTACTAATTCCACAACACACCCCGCTTGCTTGCCGCACACCGTTGTGATTGAGAGTTTCATATCGCGACTCCCGGAGCGTACATATCGTTTGGGGTGCGCGAGCAAAGTGCTCGAGGCAATCGATCGACCGTGTGCCAACAAGAGCACAAATGATTTTGACCTTTATTGAGAAGACGATATCCCAACTACCAGAAGGCATCAGAGCGGGAAAGAGCACATCCCGTCACCGCACGATATCGGGGGCCACCATTTCCCAGGTGGAAAGTGAGGCAATAAAAATGCTGGCACATTTCCCTACTCCACCTGCACTGCATCACCTCCAACAGTCTTCTGTGTGTCGTCACCTTTTCGTTCCTGGTCGCGCGTTAATTCACTCCTTTGCGCAGGGGAAACCCATTTTCCTTGTGCGTCGTTCAGATACTAAATCCTTATTCGCAAGCTTCCCCGGGTCGGGATGGTGTACAAAAATGAGGTTTTAAAATTGAAGCACACGAATGAAAATTGCTGCAAGCGTGTGGGTGTGTGTGAACCAGGTGAACCACTCGCCTTTTCAGCCACTTCAACTCTGCCAACCAGCAAGACAAACGAACTGTTGAAAAACGAACGCGTGACGGCCGTACCGTAGTACTAGGGGTGCCGACGGAAAAATGAAAATCGTAAATCTGCATTTTATGTTATTTGAAATGTTTTCCCATCGACATCGCCTCCGGGTTTCGTCCACGTTTTGATACCGGTGGACGGAAAATGTGGCCCCACAGATCCCGCGTGTTAGCGAATCTGCGCCACATTTCGTTGCTCTTTCTTTCTTTTTTTCATGATTGACTCTTGAACATCCTGATTTTTCGCGATGTCACGGGTCGAAACTATACTACACACACACCCACTTTCATTTGCATACTGTACCCCCGGTTATGTGTTCTCCTATTCATGTGCTCATCATTCAGCTGACATAGAAAAGTGTACAAGTGGAGAAAACACATAAAAAACACGCAATTTTACACTCGAGGAAAATGTGCAAAAAACGCGCTCGAAACTAGCAATAGAAAAGAGCAACAAACAAAACAAAAAGGCTAGTTCAAAATGTGCATCAACCAACAAGAGACACTTCAGTTGGGGGCTAAAAAAGGATAGTATCCTGTACAGTTCGTTTGCCGTTTTTTTCCGTACGCCCAATGTCTGCCCGTGGATATCCCAACAATCCGAACGCGTACATACATTTCCATTTGATCTCACCCTCACACGCGGAAGTGAAAAGTGTCACATGTTTTACTTCCTTTCGCGCACCAACACATCACTGTTCGGTGCGTAGGCAGCAACACAAAAACCGATCAACAACAACCGGTTGAACTTTGACACAGTGTGTTGTGTTGGAGGGCAAATAAAAAAAAAAGGAAACCCACAACTCCACCACCGATGGCATTCAATCACGGGTAGAGTACACCGTTTGCGGGAAACCCAATGCTCGGGAAAAATCCGAAAAACAATAATCAACCAAAGAGCACCCTCGTCAACCCTGTCATCTTCTCCCTCCCTCTTCCCCCCCAGTTCTTGGGTTTTCATTTTCCACCAGAGCTGGATAGATTTGCAATCATTTTGCAAGCTTTCTTGTTTTCTTTCTGCAAACCGAAAGCGTCACATTTTCTGTATTGCACACACACACACACTCGTGCCCACTTTGGTCTGGGTAAACCACATGTTCAGAGTGATTGTGAAACAGGATACGACGGAGCGGATGGCGCGCGCGCGCGCGTATCAACAACGAAGCTTACGGTTGGGGTTAGAGGATCCGTGAACCAAAGCATTTCCCATTTCCATAAACCAGTGCCGCCGCCGCAACGAATCTCGTCGTTTTATTGAAAGGAAACAAACAAAAAAAAGTGGAATGATTTTTCATCATGCATACAACAATCTTGCAAAACCAGGACTCTAGGTGAGGTAGGTGTGAGTGTGTAGAAAATAACAACAAACAACCGAAATTCGGACGAAAGAAAAACGTACGTAATGAAAATTGACAGTCGAAACGAAAAAAAAAACAGACAAAAAAACAAAGGCACCCACTAACAGTTCAAAAGGCTAAACCACACATTCTTTTTGACATACTTTTGCAAATGTTTTCGAATGCTACGGGGCCAGTAGAGCCTCGAATTGCATGTGCAACCATTCGGTTAACAATTGGTATAATTTTTCGGTGAGTACGCAGTGGGTTAGTTTTTGCCGGCTTTCAGCTTGGTGCATAGGATTACGCTAAAACGGTTGTGCACCATTAGGATGGTGGAGAGCAAAATGCTTAAGGAAAACAACAAACAAAACCCCACAACGGGCACACAGCCCGTTAGGATAGTACGTTTTTTATCCAGCGACCGATATCGTCATTTTCAAACGAAAAACTCTCGAACGAATCATGGGAAATTAAAAGGCAAAGAGATTGTTAATACGACTTTGTTTTATGATAGCTGATAACTATAGATGACTTTAGCAGAATTAAGTTTAAGGTAGAAAATTTCGTTGAGCAACGATAAAAATTATGAATTAATTCTGCTGCTCCTACTTTGGCGATAGGATGTCGAGCAAAACGATATTATTTAAAGTATATTTTAAATACAATCTATAATAAAATGTATTAGGTCCGCAAATAAATAACGGCCGTTTTGAAATCGATGGACAGTGGCGCGATTTTGTCGTTTACAAACTTCATAATTCAAGTTCGGAAATAACATAATCAAACTGTGTACACAGAGTAGTGATTATTTCGTGCGAGTAAAAGTTCCCAGTTCTTGAAAATGTCTGATTTTGAGCCGGATAAGCGCCATATGCAGGAGGTGTGGTTGTTTTTTGTTTCGAGCGAAGAAAACGGCAACCGAAACGCATCGAGAGCGTTCGAGAGTTTACGGCGATGCTGCTCTAAGCGAAACAAGGTGTCGGGAGTGGTTTCGACGCTTTCGAAGCAGTGATTTCGCCGTGGAGGATGCTCAACGTCAAGGAAGGCCCAAAACGTTCGCCGACGAAGAATTTGGTGGGACCAGCTCGGCGACATTTACTACGAACTTCTGAAACCGGGAGAAACAATCACTGGTGAACGCTACCGACAACAATTGATGAGTTTAAGCCGAGCACTGCGTGAAAAACGGCCAGAATATTCATCACGCCACGACAAAGTTATTCTGCTGGATGACAATGCTCGGACACATGTTGCGCAACCTTTGAAAAACTACCTTAATATCCTCAAATGGGATGTTTTACCGCATCCGCCGTATTCACCGGATCTGGCACCATCGGATTTCCATCTGTTCCGATCCATGGCACATGGATTTGGCTGACCAGTAGTTCTCCTCCTATTAATAGATCCAGAATTGGTTGGATACCTGGATTGCGTTGGAAAACGTATCATTTTCCCGAAAAGGAATCCGCAATTTACCCGAAAGGTGGAAGAAAGTGATAAATAATAATGGCCAATACTTTGATTGACGCAATTTCTACAAATAAAAATGCCGCTTGCGCAAATTGCGCACCTAATAGTATTTCTGTTCATAGAACGTTGTGTTAATGAATAGTTAAGAGTTCACACAACCGAAAACCTGGATGGTAATATTCAAAACTACATATATTTTATAATTTCTACACAGTTTTTAAAGATTTATTCTCTAACAATCGAGTTTGGCAATAGATACCGCAGTATCCAGCTACCCCGCGTGTGATAGTATGTAAACCGCGAATGAAAATTTGAATTCTACCATCGTCACACGTCACGCAGTACACGCACTATTGTCTACTTGAAACCAGAGAAATAGGGAATGGATTTAGCAGATACACAGCAAGGAACGTCCACAGCTGCAATCGAGTGATGATTGTGATGTGATTTGAATTAAAAAAAAAGGAACCCTAGTAGATAGGATTAGCGTGCCAGCACAGAGAGCACCGGGTTATTGCAGGGAGGCCTCCAATAGACACAATCCAAAAGTGCGAGTTCAATAAAAACCTTCGACATGGGGACTGGGCTGTGACTGGAACAGCCTTTCAGATCATCGTACCACCATATACACCACTGGGAATTCTGGAGGCAGGAGTGTGCCACGTTGATTTGCCACCATTCGCCTACAAAAGAGAGTGACCCGGTCAGTGACCAAAGGCCATCAACCTACCAACGGCAACGGATGGGTTGGTATCCTGTGTTTCCTCTGCATGAGATTGTACATGATTTTTCCGGTTCAGTTGTGCCACGCAATGTCGAAGATGATGGGCTGATTTTTCCTTTGCTCGATTCTACACTGTTGCTTTTGTCCGGTGCAGGTCCGGGAAGCAGTACACAAGAAGCAGGAAAAGGTTTGTTCTTCCGGTACGGTAAAGGTTGCCGCATCTTGTACGAGATGATTCGTACATCACCCAACCGACAACAACAGAGCATGATACAGTAGAATGTACGCACTTTTGCTGGGTGGATGTGAACGTTTTGGTCGGATTCGATTGTAGCTCGAAATGTGATTATCCGAAAGAAAAAAAACGTATGATTGCTCTCCGGACGTTGCCATCACAAAGGTTCCTCCCTCGGTGGGCTTGCTTGCACTTGCACACATTGGGAACAAATCGAAATGAAATGAGAATTTTGATCCACTTGTGCCGATTTTAGTGCGACGCGTTGTCGTGATTGTAAGGGAAAGGAAGGAAAATACGATGGCAGAGAATGGAAGTTACACTGTAGATCAATAGCACAGGCAAAAAGTGTCCAAACACATTAAACACCAATTTTTGAGAGGAGTTTGTTCAAACGGTTCATGTGACATCGTTCAGAAAACATAACCTGCTGGATGTGTTTAATACGAATTTGTACATGGAAGACGCCTTGTGGATGGATAAAATTAATTTGGAGATTCTTCAGTTGCCTAGTAGCAATTAATTGGAAATTATCATTATTTTTATGTATATCCTGTTTTTTTGTATGTATTGCATGTATCGCATGTGGAATGTCTTAAGCTCTGCTCTGCTAGGTTGAAGTTTTTGATCTACAATATAAACTCAACTTATAGCAACAATCATCCAGTTCCAGTAACAGTTCTGACGATGGTATGGAGCTCAGGTATACCCAAATACCAAAATAGCACCATCTCATCAATTGGATTTAAGCCTTTCCCTTAGTAGTGACCCTTGACCCTTTTTTCTGACGCGAAAATATCATTAGCATCATTATCAACGACAACTCATCCACGCGTACCTGTGTCTGCTCAAGGATAATCCTCGACTCACTGGTCCACAGCCATCTGCGGCAGAAAAGTTTCGCCACAAAGTGCATGTCTAGGTGCAACCTGAAGTCACCTAATTAAACGCGTAAACTTTCGTCCTACAAGCATGGCAACACGCAAAAATCGACTACCATTACCATATCTGGCACCACAAACGAACCCTGAGCTATCTATCAAAGTTCATTTCGGTGTTCCTATCCTAGCCACATTCGGGTTGTGGCAAAAGTGGCATACGCTGCTACTTAGCGGAAACGATTGCACGCTGTGTTCGGTATTTCCTGCACACTGCGTCGTCTTATAATGACGTACACTACGGTTATCTAATTTTCACACACGATCATAATCATGATGAAGTCCACCCGATTGGTATGCTGCTGCTTTAGCTATTTTCAGCGTGGAATTTTGCGCGCCAATCGTCGCTGCGAAAAGCTCTTGCCGACGATAGGTCAGAGAATTTAATCCTTAGTGCAATGGGCATCCCGCAGCCCGGATGAAGGACTGAATATCTTTAGACATGCAAATGCAAAAGTACATATTGCGTGCGGTGTGTTCGTTTGCATGTTAGCGCCAATTTGTCGCTTCCTGGATCCGATAGGAAACGCGAACGGCAAAAAGGATAGGGTTAACCTGGGAACGGTGGCACAGGATGTGTGCACCGATTCTATTATCCACGCAAAGATTCATGATGCAGGCGAATCGAAGTGTCACAGCAAATCCACCCATGAGCGAGCTGACCTAAAGGATAGGAACACTGAGAGCGTATGGGGTGGTGGCTAGCCGTGCTGCGCATATGTGCAATCCCCGGTTGGCCAACTAACCTACAACAACGCAGGCACGAGGTATTGTGAGACATAAATTATTGAATTAAGTTCCATCCTGAACTGTGGTAGGCGAAACATACCTTCCCGCAGACGACCCACCAATATGCTTGGGGATGAAGTTCAAAAATTCTAAACACATTTCGAACGTTAGTTTGCAAACGATTTTGGAGGCGTTATTCCTGAGCATATAATGTCAGAATTCAGCTGGGAGGGTTGAGAGTACAACAGGACCACCATAATACGAACACTCGGCAAAGTGTTCTGGTAGTACACCTACAGACACACACACATACACACTCTCAATAGGTTATCTCATCTCGCACGCGACACAAGCACCGAAAGGGACCTCGCTCGTACTCTTCCGGACCTGGCACTACGGACGAAACGGAGCACCGACAACAATGCCGTGTCCTGATTGCCTCGGGAAAAACGAGCTTCCGGTTATGTTGGTCAGTAGCGTGCAGAGTGTGTTGGGACGCACCATGGCCGGACGTCAATTGAGTAGAGTTTCGGGGGCAGTTTAGAGCTAAAGCCGATGCACTCAGCGCACAATGCGAGTATTTTGATGAGTTCGGTCGGCGCGTTGGCGGCACTAAGGAGCAGGGCACGCGAGGGGGCGTATAATATGCTGAGCCGATACAATTAAGCACCCATTCAGATAGGGTAGCGTGGCTTGAAACATTAATATGCGCTTATGATGACATAATGTCACAGCAGCCGACAATCAAAAATGTGGGGTGAGCTGTTTCACTGTGTGGGAAAAAGGCTTTTTCAGTTGCGAGAGATGGCGAAAGAAAAATTACCTCGTTGAGGATGCGCAACTTTAAACATGATGTCCAATAAAGATTAGCAGGGAGATAAATCAAATTAATAATGATTTTAGCGTGAATGTGAGCTTTTCTGCGGACAGCATAATGTATTAATTGTTTATTAAATGCTGCCGTAAACAAAGAAAGGATCTAAAATAGTTTAAAGATGTGTAAAGAATTGTGAAAAATTATCGAAACTAAAACGGAC